>APFE030167666.1:78630-103827 GCA_000404065.3 Pinus taeda
GGGCGATGGTAGCTTATCTCTGAGAAGAGATGTGTGGCTACATGCCTCTGAACTGTGTTACAATGAGGCTCGGAGGCCTATTTATTGTTGAGAAACAATGGAAAAACCCTTCACATTCCAAAACCTAATCTTGGAAGATGAAACGCCAAATTGTGGGCCCCGTTTTTGGGTAAGTTGGTACATCAACTTCCCGGGGTCGCGAATTGGTCGTCTTATCTCCATTTGACGTGCATGATAGCCCGTTGGAAAGATCTCTCTGAGGATTACGACGGAAAAGACGATTTTTAAACAGAAAAATCGCTGGCGGTAGATTTCCCAAAAAACGTCGTTTAGGGCCTCAAAACAGCTCCGAAAGTTTAGGACCCAAAAAACTGCTAAAAATAGTAAACTGTGCTATAATTAAGAAAATTGAAAGAACTGAAAGAAGCACTAGAGGGGATCCACGTGGAATTAGCGGGTGGCCACCAATATCCACCTGGATCAACTAGGAAATTCAAATTTGATGCATTAATGGGACTACTTTTAGTAAATTGATCAAATATATGAGAGTTATGTTGAAAATAGCAACAAGAAATGCTAAAAATAGAAGTGAAAAAAATAACACTGCTATAAATAGCAGTTTGGGTATCAGCGTTAGATTGAGCAACAGGGAATGAAAAATGGAAGTGCTAAAAATAGAATTGCTATTTTAGCAGTTCAGGATGGATTCCTCTTTTAGTTAGTCCTTGGACTAAAAATAGGAAGTAAAATTCAAATTTGATATTAATAGCAATTTGTAAATTAATTAATTAATTCATCTTGAGTTAATTAGTTAAGGAAAATCAAACTTGAAGTCTATGTGAGGACATGCAATAGTTTATCTATTAATTGAGGAATTTATCCATCAGTTAAAGAGATAAGGATGAGTTGTAATTATTTGGCTCAGTTAACTAAGTCAAATCCAGTTAGATTAATTTAACAGTTTGTTAAATTAATGAAAGTTCAATTAGTTAATGCTTACATGCATGTAACTACTGTATTTTAGATAATTAAGTATTCACTCATGGTTAACTCATGCATGTCAGTTCAGACAGAGACCCAGTTGAGATCAGAGAAGGGACAGTGTACTATCAGTTGGATGAATATTTTTATTATAAAGGAAGCTCATTCATGATGAGGATTTATCTCCTTCAGGACTGTGTAGTTGGATCAGAGGTTAGTGAGTGTTTGAAGAGGCCAATTCACACAAGTGGCTGCACTGGACCCCAATCAAAATTGCGCAAAGAAATAGGAGGCTTGGAGGGCAGATAAGAGGTTAGATAGAGGCCTTTGACTATCTATGAGCAGCAGAGGTATTGCAGAGAGAGCAGGATAGCTTTTGAGCTGATTCTTTCTCTAATACTGGCTATATTTCCACTTGTATGATAATACAGAGTTGGGATTTTAGGCTGCGGCTTTCACCAGGTAAATTCTTCTGTGTTATGTGCGATTGTTTCCTTCTTATTAGTTATATGTGTTCTTATTGATGTTTTGCTTTAGTACATTGCATTACCAGGTGATCTATAGTGGGAATTTTTACATGGTATCAGAACAAAGGTGATCAAAGCAGAGAACAATATACTAGAGGAGATTTTGAATTTTTGAGTTTTGGGCCACGAGTTTTCAAAGAAGATTTGAAAATTTTGTGCAAAATTTTCAGAAACAAATAGCATATCTAGATTCCTTGCAGAAAAATACCCAAATTCAAAAAAAACAATTGGCTAAATCGAAGTTCGAATGAGGGATCTATCGCTAATTTAAAATCAGCTCTTTTTCTAGAAAATTTCGTGACGGCAGGAAAGTGGAAACAGATTGGTGTGCTAGCCAAGAACCTATATGCACTTGAGGTACCAGATGCATGCAAATCCTTGAGGAGCAAGGAAAAGGTTAAATACTTGGTGGTTGAGAGGGAGAGTAAATTAGCTCTCAACATGCAATGCTAGAAGAAGTCTCAAACAATTGTGGAGGAGCCACAATTGGTGAAGCAGCTTCAGGAGGTTGTAGAGCAGCCACAACAAGGAAAGCTAAGAGGAGATCGAGTAGAGACATCTACTCATGTGGAGACCTCCAGTAGGGGAAAAATTCGATCCAGGTGGGCAGAGGGATCACATGCAGCCATACCTCCAGGTAGGAGGTGGGGCGATGTGGAGTGAACGTCCCAAGGAGAAGGGGCAACATCCTTGAGGTACCCAACCTCTTTGATTCGACTTTGCTACATGAGCCCCAATGAGGAGTAGCAGAACTAACTGATTGGGTAGAGAAAAATATGGATGGAGTAGCAGAGAGAGCTATAGTGCAGGAGTCCTAAGACAGTGTAGAGCTAGTAGGCTGCAACAATGTGAGAGGCACAGGAGTGTTGCACCAATGCAGGATGGCATAGAGAGGTGTGCAACGGTGCGAGATGCATGGAGTGTTGCAGCAGCTCAGAGGTCGGAGAGGGAGCACTTGTTAGTAGCAGGTAAAGCTTCAGCATCAGAGTATGTTTCTATCCCAATAGAGAGGTCAGTTGGGAGTTTTTTTTGTTTCTAGAGTTGTTAGAGCAACCACACTTGGTAGAAGTGTTGCATGCAGAACATTCCAAAGGTATAGGATCAGGTTTGAATTGAATGCCTTTCTTATTGAGAGGGATTGTTGAAAATGGCAACAAGAAATGCTAAAAATAGAATTGCTAAAAATAGCATTGCTATAAATAGTAGTTTGGTTATCAGTGCTGGATTGAGCAACAGGGAATGAAAAATGGAAATGCTAAAAATAGAATTGTTGGTTTTAGCAGTTCAGGATGGATTCCTATCTTATTCAGTCCTTGGACTAAAAATAAGAAGTAAAATTTGAATTTGATATTAACAGCAGTTTGTAAATTAATTAATTAATTCATCTTGAGTTAATTAGTTAAGGAAAATCAAACTTGAAGTCTATGTGAGGACATGCAACATTTTATCTATTAATTGAGGAATTTATCCATCAGTTAAAGAGATAAGAATGAGTTGTAATATTGATTTGTAATTAGTTGACTCAATTAATTGAGTCAAGCCTAGTTAGATTGATTTAACAATTTGTTAAATTAATGAGAGTTCAATTAGTTAATGCTTGCATGCATGTAACTATTGTATTTCAGATAATTGAGTATTCACTCATGGATTACTCATGCATGTCAGTTTAGGCAAAGACCCAGTTGAGATCAGAGAAGGGACAGTGTATTATCAGTTGGATGAATATTTTTCCTATAAATGAAGCTCATCCATGTTGAGGATTTATCTCCTTCAGGACTGCGTAGTTGGATCAGAGGTTATTGAGTGTGTGAAGAGGCTAATTCACACAAGTGGCTGCACTGAACCCCAATCAAAATTGCGCAAAGAAATAGGAGGCTTGGAGGGCAGAAAAGAGGTTAGATAGAGGCCTTTGACTATATATGAGCAGCAGAGGTATTGCAGAGAGAGCAAGATAGCTTTTGACCTAATTCTTTTTGTAATACTAGCTATATTTCCACTTGTATGATAATACAAACTTGGGGTTTTAGGTTGAGGCTTTCCCTAAGTAATTTATTTTGTGTTATGTGTGATTGATTCCTTCTTATCTATTATATGTGTTCTTATTGATGTTGCTCATGTTCGATTAAGCTTCCGCTAAATTATTTGTAGAAGTAGATCAAGTGTTTTGCTTTAGTACATTGCATTACCAAGTGATCTACAGTGGGAATTTCTACAAGTTCAATGACTTAACAACAATGATTACTACTCAATTGAACTCCTATTGACTCTACTAATGACTAGAAATCAGATAAATGAGTTTAACAAACAATAACTCGACTAGACTGCTAGATTTTAGCAATCAACCCAAGCACAACTCTACTTCTATCCTACAAAGACAAATTTATTGATTTAACTAGGAGACAAATCCATGTCACTCCAGCTAACTACAATCCAAGTCATCCTGTTGATGTGAAAAAACAAATTTCTCCATTTGACTAAGGCACAAGTCAAATCAAGCCTTTTCTTGCTAAAATTTTAACACTCCCTCTAAGCAAGAAAAGGGTTTTGCACCACCCATATCTTGCTCCTATGGAACTCGAATTTACCTTTTGACAATTCCTTTTTCAAAATATATTCATCCTACTCCTCTATGGGAATGTATCACAACATCATGATTATCCTTTACACACAATCTCTCAAGTGATGGTCCCTGATATCAATGTGCTTGGACCTATCATGAAATACTGGATTTTCAGAGAGTTTGGTACAACTCTAATTATCATAGTAAATCACAGTAGGATCCATCCCCTGATTGAAGAGGCCAACAAGAATTTTCCTCATCCAAATGGCCTTGCATTTCTCTTGTCTGGAAACCATATACTCGGCCTCTGCTATGTTGATTGCTACAGATATATGTTTCCTTCTTTACTAAGAAATAGTTTCTAACCCAACACTGAAGATAGCTCTCGAAATGTTCTTCTTGTCTGATGTACTCCCTGCCCAATATGCATTAGTGAAGCCTTGGAGCTTCACACCATCTATCATCTTATACCATAAACCAAAATTTGTTGTGCCTCTAAGGTATATGAGCACATGTTTTGTTGCTTTCCAGTGAAGCTTGGTAGGTTTCACCATAAATTGGCTCAACTGGTTGAATGCAAAACATATGTCAGGCCTTGTGTTCACTAGATACGTCAAGGACCTCGCCAATTGTCTCTTGTAGAATCATCCTCCTTACTCCAATTGGTAGCTAGAGGAGTGTCCATAGGATTGCAGCCCTACATATGGAATCTCTGAAGTATTTTAGAGGTATACTTTCGACGACCCACAAAAAACTCTACATCTCCCTACCACACCTCCAAACCAAGGAAGTAGTGCATCAATCCCATTTCCTTCATATTGAACTCTCTTCTAAGGTCCTCCTTGAAAGAATTGATTAGCTTCTCATACCGTTTCAGTATCAAGTCATCTACAAATAGGACAAAGATAATCAAAATTCCATCTACCACAATGTAGTAGAGGTTGAAATATGCTTCACTCTCACTGAATCCCAATCCACTTAGATAGGAGTATATGCAAATGTACCAAGCACGAGGTGCCTACTTGAGACCATAAAGGGCTCTCCTGTGTCTACACACGTGTATCCCTATCAAATGTCTCAAACCCCTCAGACTACTCTATGTAAATATCTTCCTCAACCACTCCATTAAGAAAGGAAATCTTCACATCCATTTGGTGGATCTTCCGCCCCAACTGTGCAGCTAATGCTAGAATGGTTTTGATGGAGTATCTTTCCAATTGGGAAAATGTCTCCACATAGTCAACTCCCTCTACCTATGAGAAGATTTTGGCCGCAAATCTGGCCTTGTACTTCTCAATACTGTAATCAACTGCATGTTTCACTTTGCATATCCATCTGGAACCAACACTGACTTGTTCTTTGGTCTTGGCACCACCTCACATGCATTGTTCTTCATGATGGATTCAAACTCCTCCACCACAGCATCTACCCACACTAGTTTGGAAACTTCCTCCTCAAATTAAGAAGGCTTAGAATCAATTATTTATGTCATGATTGGCATATAACAATTATATATATCTAGTGATATCATTTGCATGTGCAAGGATGTTAGAGATCCCACATGCTCATGTGCATCTTGCACCAACTAGTCAGCCTCTTTAGTTCTCTTCCTCTCCTCTATGGAATATTTTGGTTTAGTGGGTGCCTCCACTTGGCTTTCTTTTTGCTCCTCCACATGTGGTTGTACCACAACATCCTAAGGATCTAACTGAGGCTCCTTCTATGGATCTAGAAGCTCCTACCCTAGGGGAATACTCATCTCTTTCTCTAGAGATCTTCTCATATAATTATCCTCATCAAATCTAACATCTCTCCTCATCTTTGTCATCCTAAGTGAGGGAAAATACACCTGATAGTTATGAGGTGTCCCTATGTATCCTACAACAATCCCCGTCTTAGTTGTAGGCTCCAACTTTTTCTTGTTATCCTTGGAGACATGACAATAGACTGTAGCCCCAAAAATTCGAAAATGGGAGACATTTGGTTTCCTCCTAGAAAAATCCTCTTCCAGTGTGATCATGCCAAGTATTTTGTGAGGGTTGCTACTCTGCAAATAAATTGTTGTATTACAAGCTTCTTCCCACAAGGATAATGGAAATCCCTAATCATGAAACATTTCTCTTGCAACTACGACAATGCTTTTATTTTTCCTCTATGCCACCGCATTTTGTTGTGGGTTGTGGGGTACAATTAGTTATCTTCTAATACCTTCCTTGGCACAAAACTATTTGAAGGCATTCAACACAAATTCTCATCCATTATCACTTATCAAGGATTTAATTTTCTATCCAGTCTAATTTTCAACTAATGCTTTGAATTCAATGAATTTTTCAAACACTTCATCTTTCTTCTTCATAAAATAGATCCATTGCTTTGGCGAAAAGTCATCTATGATAACTACATAATACTTGCGCTTTGCAACTAAGACTATAGAAAATGGTATGCACACATCTAAGTGGACTCGCTCCAATATGGCTCCATCTCTATTATCTCAGCCCTGGAAGGAGGATTTCACATATCTTTTGAGGGTGCATCCCTTGCAAACATCATGTTGGTCAAGAGTGCATTTTGGAAGTCTTGTGCTAATCTGCTGCATTATTTTCAAATCTCCATGGTGTAGGTGACCCATGCACCTATGGTAGAGCTCTCCAATATCTCAACTATGAACATGTGTTTCTTTTCTTCTCTATTCAGCACATGCATCCACCTCTAGCTTATAGATATTTTTCACTCTAACACCAATTTGTTTTACTTGTTCGGTAGCAACATTCTTCATAAAAGCTTTACCTTTACTAAACACCATGTCATATCCTATGTCTTCCAATACAGCTACATAAATCAAATTTTTCTTCAACCTAGGCACATAGATTACATTTCTTAGGTGAATATGGGAGCTTGACTCAATCTTAAAGGTGAAAGTACTAATCCCTTTAGTATTATACCTCTCATCATCTCCAAGTTCTATGTGTAATTGTAGGTCCTTCTCCTCTAGGTTGTTGAATAAATCCTTGCTTCTTGTCATACGAAATGAGGATCTAGAGTCCAAGTACCATACATTGCCTTGTACATTATTTTTCATACATGCAATGAGGGTGAAATCCAATTCGAATTGTGATGTGAGAGAATCACCTCCTTCTCCTCGTGTAGGCTTATTCTCAGATTTCTTGTGTGGACATTTGGTTGCATAGTGTCCTTATTCATGGTAGTGAAACCATTTAATTTTGTTGAGGCCCTTCTTCTTGCCTTGGTTCTAGCTAGATTTTTCCTTGCCTTAGGCCTTCTTTCCCTTGGTTTTCTTTCCCTTTCCTGCCAAGGAAATTTTTTCTTCTTCCTCAGCTCTGGATGTGACACCATCTCTAGTGTTTCTTCTTATCTCCTCCTGCACCAAACCAGACCAAAGTCTCTCCCAATTTGGTAGCTTATCTCTTCCATTAACTGAATCCTAATAGTTGTGCCCATATTTCGGAAGGCTAAGGAGTGTTAAGCTCACAAGTTAAAATGATGGCACATTTTCTCCTACTCCTCCAAGTTCATCTCAAACCTGAGTGAATCTAGATAGGTATTAACGAATTTTTCATTTTTCTGCATTTGAATGCTCTTGAGTTTATCTCTCAATAGAAAATTCCTGGAATCACTACTGCTCTATAATAGATCTGTGATATTTTTCCACATTGCAAAAGGAGTCTCCTTTCCATGCAATTTCAAAACCACATGATCTCCAACAACCTCCAAAATAATCCTCCTGGCTTTTGTTGTGTCTTTCTTCCACTGAGCAAGTGCTTGTGCATTTGATGTTGTTGGTTTTGGAATATCATTTTTTTTGTATTCCCATACTCCATTATCATCCAGGATAGCTTCCATCCTATATTTCCTAGCACAAAAATTTCAGGTGCCCTCCAATGCATACTCAAGCCTCAATCCATTGAAAGACATTTTTCCTCAATGAAGATAACCTGCACCAAAAATTCTACAAATCAAAATTTCTCTTAGAGAATATCTGGAACAAGGTTTCTATGCAGTCTTCTATAAGTCTAGTACGATTTAGAGATAACAATAAATTTTCTACTGCTAATGAATTCAAACTGAAAAAAAAAAAAAAAAAAAAAAAAAAAAAAAAAAAAAAAAAAAAAAAAAAAGAGACACAAATTTCTTCTACTATTCTGCGAAGAGGAAAACACATGATAGAAACACATTCAATAATATGCAACCATCAAAACACAAGGAACACAATGATTTTATAGAGGAAGCCAACTGAGAAAAACCCCTCCATTTTTTCATTAATTCATATTAGAATATGGATCAATTACAATCATTGCTTCACACATGAAGCACACCATGCTTCAATTCTAATCTCCTACTCATTAACCTACTCTGACCAACGCTTAGTCAAAATAGGACTTTTCCATATTCCTATTTCCTTATGAAATCCTTGAGGAAATTAAGCCCCTAAAAAATAGGAGAATTCTCTATTTCCTTTCACAAATCCTGAAGGAATTGACCACCTACTCCAATGCAAAACCTGTACACTCAACTAGTATACAATTGACTACTATAATGTGCATTTTCCTCCACCCCAACTAGGAAATTATAATTCCATGCATGACTAGGACTATTTTTAGTCAATTGATTAGTTAACTGAGAGATCAATAAGTTAACAACAATCATTATAACTCATCTAAACTCCTACTAACTCTACTAATGACTAGAGCTCATATAACTAAGTTTAACTAACAATAACTCCACTAGATTACTAGCTTTTAGCAATCAACCCATGCACAGATCTACTTCTAACCTACAAACTCAAATTTATTGACTTAACTAGGAGATAAATCCATGTCACTCCAACTAACTACAATACAATTCATCCTATCGATGTGGAAAGTTGAATTTCTCCATTTGACTAAGGCACAAGTCAAATGAAGCATTTTATTGCTACAATTTTAGCATAATATATATTGTGATTTCACTTATATTTATTCAGTTTTATTCCCTGATCACACACCCACCATACCCCCCCCCCCCCACCCCTCCCCAACCCAACCCCCACATCCCACACCCCTCTGCCCAAAGAAAAACATAATTTAAACAAGTAGGGAGACATCATTTAGAACCTTTATTAGTGCTCATTCCTACAATGAAAATAGTTGTAGAAATTTATAAAGTTGATATCTATATTTATATCCAACACATAAATAGTGCATATGACAATAGAATATAGTAAAATCATTTTTGAAAATTTACAAGTTTGTCTCTAGTAAACTATTACATCTCTAGATCTTCCTATAGCATCATTTGTAATCATTCTCATCCTTATAGTACATATTTTAGAGGGGATACAATATCATCATTTTTTAGTATTATGTCTTAAGTGGAATTCATATATGGATTGAATTTTTGCACCATCATCTTTGTAGACTTATCAAGCAGCTTTATATCAAGGGTGCCCCCAAACCCCTTATGTTGATTGAAAAGGGAAAAAAAATATTTTATTTTGGGAGTCCATCCTTGATATAAATGAATTTATTATAAATCGTTCCTTTCCGTTTTGAAATTCTATTAATATGTGCTTCTTAGCCAACTACGTGAAAAAATTCCTTCCATGAGTTTTTAGAAAGGTTATTCTAGTGTTAATTTTTAATCCCATCACTCCTTCAATGATGTTACTTCCTTGTCTCATAACACCATATTTTAGATGTCACCTTTCCCTAGGGATGAGATGAGATTGAAAATCCCCCCCATAATCCTTGTTCACAAACTATTCATTTCTTTAAGTTCCTATGTTGATGAGTCTCTTTCCTTTTTCCTTTTAGATTTGTATGGCCTAAGAGATACCTCTTGTTACTCTTCAATAAAATCCTCCACTTCCACACCTTTAGTTATGATATCCATATGAGAAGGTTCAATTTATGATTCCTTAATATTTAGGGAACCTCATGTTGATGTCTTTTTCTGTTATGGAAAAGATTCAACCTCCTGGTGTTTGTTTTCAAGTTCCCTTTGTGGTACTCCTCTTTTCACTCACTCAAATGTTCAAATAACTCAAGTGTATAAATATAAACTTTCAACACATTCATCTATGATTGTAATAGGTGTTTTAAAATAAAAATAAAATATTTATATCATAAATAAGGATACTCTCAAGAATCATTCCAATGTATACATCCATTCACACATCATGAGGGGAACATGTTTGAATCAAAGAAATAGACAGAATATAGAGAATATGTTCCTAATATTCAAAGAGCTCTGAAATTATTTCATGCATTTAAATATCATAAAGAGTCATAGGAAAACATTCACAACATTTAACTACTTTAAAAGTCTAGAAACCACAAATGAAATGCCATCCTCAACTCTTTGTGAGAGTCAAAGGATAATTTTGCAAAATTTAAGTTTTTGAATAAAGTAAATTCCTACAACATTTAACAAAATCTAGATACTTAAATGTAAAATGTAAATTTGTTCATCTCTAAAGGACTAGGATTGGGCTCTAGTGGACCAATTGTGATGCAGGAAAGTGTTCCCTCTGCAGACAGAGGCAACCCCTCTAGCCCTAGAGTGGGTCTAGTCACAGCAAAGACCAATCAACAATTGTTTTCCTTAAATAGTCACCATTGGAGGCCTACCTCAAACCGGTGGTCGATGAATTTCCATTGCACTGCTCCAGCTTCTGCTTCCTTCTCCTCAATGACTGATTAACTTGAAACAATACAAAGGAAAAACAACAAAGCACATAACCGAGAAACGACAATGATCTATTTACTCATAAAGTCAAGAAGTCATGAGCTATCAAGTAAATTATATACAAGACATAGGAAAACATCATTGATTGTATTAATAATGAATTAAGAGCAAGCTTACAACCAAATCTTTACATCACAACCCTTCTCAAAGGGTCCAACCAGTATGTCTCTCAAGCATTCACTCTTCAAGGATGAATCTCCCAACATATAATTTCTCTCTCTCACTCACAACCTTTAACACAAAGTTAAGGGCACTCCACAACCTTCAACAAGCTATCAACAATCCCACACTTGTCACACCCACACCAGCTATCTATAAAACTCAAAAGCACTAGCAGCACTGCCCAACCAAAGAACTAGTAGATCATAGCAAAGGTGAGTGCTTTAATAGGAGAAGGAGTCTCCATGAAATGTGAAAGGAGGAGCTCATCCTCAAGGAAGGTAGCACAAATGACGGAACTACCATACCAAAAGGAGGAGGGCAACCCAAACTATGCCAACAAACAGGTTTGGAGACATCCAAAAGGCAGACTGTTGAAACGAATTTGCCCAATCTAGATCGTCGCGGGTCATGAACTGAGGACTAGCAATGATGTCGCAACGATACAGTGCATGACAGAGAATCGTCGCGGATTTTAAGGTTTTACTAGCAACGATGCAAAACTTAGTCAAAAAGGGTCAATTTTCAGCATTAGAGAGAATTTGTTTAATCTCCTTAGATCAGTGGGAGGATATGAACATGTTTATTTGACACATGACACAGCAAAGGGACTGAGATGAGGATAGTGACAAATTACTGTGTAACATATGCCCCCTAAAGTATGAAGCCCAAGAGAGTGGGAGGGGTGAAATGCTTTACGAAACTGTCTACACTAGAACCACCTCGAAGATCCTGTAGGCGCAAATACAACTGATATATGTGATAATGAAATACATATAGTCTAGGCATGGATGCAACCATCCAAAAGACATAGGAGACGAGGTCTATGGTATGGACGCAGCCATCCAGTTGACAAGACCATAATAATGACAAAGGTATGGCCGCAGTCATCCATGAAGACTCAGGTATGGTCACAGCCATCCATCAAAGAGTCATATATGTAATCATGAACCAATCCACGCAGCCCGAACATATGCAATCTTAGTTTGGGGTCTTGGAACCCAACCGATCATAGTACAAAGTCTATCATGCAAACAGATGTGTTGAGGTCGAGCATGATAGAAAGTTGCTTGATTACGGATCAATAATGAAAACTGTTAACAAGCGCTTGAGAAACCACCAATAATGCCAATGGTTCTCAAGGTATTGTCTAGTACAATCCACCAAGTGTGAAAAATGAGCCAAAGTCGAACACCCATGGAATCACCCAATCGAAGACCAATAATGAAAGTCTATCATCAGGTGCAAAGAACTTGCCATTGAGGCATGCAAGCTCCTAGGTACCGAAGGGGATCTCTAGATCAATCTCCTGGATAATGAGATGATGTCGACAAGAGATGATCCATCGCAGGAGGGCCATAATGTTTCCCCCATCAACGACACGAGATAAGGAACAAGAGGTAGATGGTGTAACAGAGTATCAAAGGAGGAGGTAAGGGTGTGAACTGTAGAAGGATTATACTCTTGAACATACCGGCGACATGACTTTGGAAGGTGGCAGCATTTTGGTACCAAGGGACCAGAGGCTTGATGGATACAACATGGATCAGATGCAATAAGGCAAAATGAAAACCCAAAACCTGGGAAGGACAAATGACGATGTGTGGATGTCCCAACCTAACAAGAAGCAAAAATGTTGATGTCCAAGAGTGACTAGCTGCTGCAGGTGACTAGTGATGACTTCCAAATTTTTCCCCCACCTTTGCTGGCGAGTACCCCAATTATTTTTGAAAACAAGCTTGAAGGGGATAGCATATGCTTGTAAAATAAGTTCGACCTTCAAATGAATCCAACCTAGTGATAGTTTAATGAGCCCTAGCGAGGAGAAGCTCAAGTCTCGTCATGGTGACGAGTCCAATACCGTCAAGGTTTAACGAGTCCGATATAGGTAAAACTCGGAGTCTTTTTCATGTTTAGAGAGTTTGAAAAAGACACAGAAAAGAAAACTCCAGTGGGGTCCTTTTTCATAATTTTTTGTCCCTCAAACCCGAAAAAGTATAAAATAATACTCGAGAGAACCACTTGATTGTTACAATCAAGGAGTACTTTTTGTATTTAGTGGCCTCGATCCGAAAAAGTAGAAAAGCGATCGAAGACATGTCATTTCGTAACCAATATCGAACTTGAAATAACAAAAGTCTGGCAATCTTTTCACATTTATACAGTTAGAAAAGAGCTTAAAGTGGACTGCCTTTTTAATTCCATCTAACGATTTAAAAAGGGAAAACTTGGAAATATTTTCATATTTTACGAGTCAAAAAAGAGCTTAAAGGAGACTCATCTTGGAGGAATGAGTGGTATAAAGGGTAGCAACTAGTTCTGGCAATGGTGGAACTGCTCAAAACATGTAATTGTCAAGAGGTTGGCTAATAAAACCACTCGTCGCTGCGATTCCTCAGGAAAGGAAAAACAACCAAGTGAAAGCATGTGATTGGCCAAAGAGATGGTCACGATGGAATGAAACAACCAAGGCTCATCTAACAGAAATTAGCAGATAAAAATGGCAATCACGGGGTGTAAATCGGGTATGGGTTCATTTTTACACAAGCTTGAACCATGGAGAACTCTGCTTGGATTCGGTTTCATGTTTACACAAGCTTGAAAGGAAAAAATATGTTTGTTATAAGTTCGCATGCCCCCAACATAATGACTCAAATTGAGGTACATGCCCCCCAAGCTTCATTGCATTCAACGAGGTGGATGGAATGAAGGTTCACTTTCGAGATCTTGGAAAGACTCGACTCGGATTTTACGAGATCTTAATCAAAGACTCGATTTGGAAAGGGAGGTGTTTCATTTTTTAATGAGGTTGACATAGTAAAAGAACTATACTCATAATATTTTATTCATTTTTTAACGAGGTTGACACAAGAACAAGAACTTTCCTCAAGACTCCTTGTTTTATTTTTTAATGAGCTTGACCAAAGACAAGGAACTGTGCTCCATGATCCTTGTTTCATTTTTTAACGAGGTTGACACAAGATCAAACTATCCTCGGGACACCCGATTTCATTTTTTAACGAGGTTGACATGAGAACAAACTATCCTCAGAACTCCTTGTTTCATTTTTTAACGGGTTGGACACAACACAAGGAACTATGCTTGATGATCCTTGTTTCATTTTTTAATGAGGTTGACACAAGATCAAACTATCCTTGGGACACCCGGTTTCATTTTTTAACGAGGTTGACACAGGAACAAACTATCCTTGGAACTCCTTGTTTCATTTTTTAACGAGCCTGACACAAGATAAGGAACTATGCTCCATGATCCTTGTTTCTTTTTTAACGAGGTTGACACAAGATCAAACTATCCTTAGGACACCCAATTTCATTTTTTAACGAGCTTGACAGAAGACAAGGAACTATGCTCCACTCATGTTCATAGGTCATACGAAAACATGGATCCCAAGAGATCTTCACCAGATGGAAGAAGCATGCTCCGAGAGGAACACATGTCATGAGGCACTAATGAAAGATTGGGTTCTAATGCCCCCAGTACATGATGTACGAGACCATCTACATGATCATCAGTAGATGCAAGGATGGAATGGGTAGCCACATAATTGACTTGTGGAAGGGAAGGTATTGCGTGCGAGCAAGAACCGATAGGGGATGATAGCTGCACAGGAGGCACCGGGTGACTAAAGAATGATAATTGATCTATGGTCATCATTATTCCATCGTGTGGAAAACAAACCACACAAAAAAGGGAAGAGACAAGGGCCCCCATGGCATAGACATAGTCACAGCCAAGGAGAAGACTGAAATCTAAAGCACCTTGGACAACCATCACGTCGATACAGACGGTTTTGCCTCCCAAAGTAACAAGAAACTTTGGGAAGATTCCCAAAGGTCGGTTGGTTCCTTCGTCAAATGCCAACAGATTCTGCGTGACCGGCACAAGCTGTGGGGAGCCCAAAGCTTGCCAAGTAGTGAAAGGCATGAGGCTAACTGATGCACCCTCCTCCAAGACAGTGCCAAGTACTACCTTATCATAAGCATGTACGGTAATCTAGAAAGGCACATAGGATGGAAGGCAAAATGTATTCAAATGACTCTAATCAAAGGAAACGACTGAGCTACTTGGTGGGGGAATCATATGATTTCCCCCATGCTCTATAGGAACCAAAGAAGGACGCTCCTGATCAATGGGGATAGGAGGGTCATTCTCAGACTCAGGAGAATCTAATGAGAAGAGAAGAACATGAGCAGTGCGATCATGACACTCTTCCAAAACAGAGTGATCAACAGGTGGTGAACCCAAGTCGACACTCTCTCCAACCAATGGTTGGGATGGAGCAGGCTTAGCACAGCCAGGTTCAGAAAGAGGAGGATGGACAAGAGAAGAATCTAAGTCAATCTCTTTGTCAGTAGAGAGAGGGTCTGAAGAGAGCCTCTGATAACCAACAGGCAGTTGAGGTGAGGAGGTTGTAAGACTTTCCAAAACAGCAGAAGCTTCATCCATGAGCAGACAAAGGTGAAGGGGATGGTTTCCTTCACACAATCTATAGGGGAATCAAATCTTCCCTTCCTTCTTACCACTGCCAGTTGATAGGTTAGCATTGTCATGAGCTTCAGAGGATGATGAGGGACGAGCTAGATCATGAGACCATACTTCTAAGATCCTAGGAATTCTAAGACAATCACGAAGAAGATGGTCACCCTTGCATAATTTACAAGAAACTTAACCTTCTGCGGAGGAGCAAAAGGTGTTCGGATCTAAGGTGTACTCGGAGCAATAGTTGCACGGGTGGTCTCGCACTTATAAGACTTCGCCTTCTTCTTCATCTTCTTCTTATTCTTCTTCTTCTTCTTAGTCTCCTGGTTACTAGATATGGAACTTTCACCAGGCGAAGGAGGAGATGAAGGTGAAGAAACAGGGAAAGAAGGTGCAAGCTCAACCTTGGAATCAACATGTCATGGTTCAGACAAAGGAGACGGTGGAACAAGAGTCATGACGCTCGGGACCACCGAGGTTTAAAACAACCACACCGGCAAACCGATGGTTAACCCAGGCAAAGACAAAGTTGCCATATACGGAGCACTGGCATTTCCAAAAGAAGAAAATGGACCAGGGTTCCCATCTGGGGAAAGGCCTTGGCCGATAGACTCGGGGAAAGTTTCCATTGGGAACGAGCCTAAAAAACACTCGAACTGTAATGAAGAACCCTAATTGTTACCAGGAATATTTCATGGGTAGTAAATTCTATGACATGGGAACAAAACTTGACCTTTTCATCTTTAAAGAGTCGAGAAAAGGATGAAAATATGACTCTAGTCGCCTTCGAATATTTAATGAGCCTAAAGGACAAGTGCTCAAATGGACCTTTTCTTTTAGGGAGTCTGAAAAGGAACGAAAGTGATTACTTTTGAGAACTAGGCAAAAGATTTACCAAACAACCCATAAAACTACATATACACCTTGGCAATCACATGAAAACCAAGGACTTTCCGTACGGCAATCAATCTTCCCAAATGTTGTGTTCGGTGCGTTACGATTTGCAAGGCGGCAAACACGGCTTCCTAAGGATATAGGATGATAACCTAGTGGGGTCTCCCAACATATACTCAACGATACTGGGAGCGCAAGTCCGTACTAGCAGCTATTGGATCACAGAAGGAGGAATCACCCAACCTTAAGTGAAAGCAATAGTGACTAGGTTTAACGACACTGGAGCACGTCTCTAGCCTAGACCTCTAAATAATGTGCATTATGTTCTAATGCGTTGATAGGTTTATTCAGTTCATTTTAGAGTTTATCTTGAATTATGTTTCAATTTCTAGGCCTAACCGTATGTATTTCAAAAAACACTAAAATGCAACTAGAATGAGTAAAGCATCTTTAATTTCTATGAACACCTACTTAAAGGAGGGTAGAAAGTTCGTCCCCAAACAAACACAAGTGAATGAAAACACTAAGAAACACAATGCATCAATACACTAATCTCACGATGCATTGATACTACGAATGAAAGATTTAGAATTCTCTTTTCAATTTCTCAAACATGAAAATTTGAAATGCACATATACTTTCACTTTCATATATCAAATGAATGCAATCCCTTTATTTTTTTTTTTTTTTTTGAATTTACAGAGACAAACAAGCAAGTGTGAACTGATCAATCCAAACAATTGTGTTCTATGCTTGGTAATGAAGAAATCGAATCAACATAAAAAATTGGTTCAATAATCGACACTAAAAATCAACCAGCAAGAAAACAAGTAGCGAAAAAGCCTCAAGAAAATCAATAAGATGGTTGTGGACGAACCTTGGATAGACAAGCAACCCAAGCAAATGGTTTGAAATGCTTAAGAGAGCTAGGTCACAAGGTCTAAAAACACAAGATTCACTCAAATGAAATCAACGAGACAGCCTTAACCAAAAGCAACCAAAACAAGCTAATGAGAGACAAGAAACAATAGGGGATAAACAAGATTGATGGATTCAGGAGATAAAGTTGTAAAAACAACTTTATAGGAATCTTCGCGGGTGTTACACTGACAACTAGAGACTAGTCGCTAGTGTTACACTGACAACTAGAGACTAGTCGCTGGTATTACACTGACAACTAGAGACTAGTCGCTAAAGTACACCTGTTTTCAGCAACAGTCTAATTTCAGGAGTTGTTGCGGGAATTAAACTAGAAACCCGAGACGAAAGCCAAATAGTCACTGGTACAAAGCTAGAACATCAGCTACGTCGTCGCGACTGTTAGGCAATCTTCAGCAATGATCTCACTTAATCAAAAGACAAAGTAAAATCACCTAAATGATACCAGATTATTCTTCCAGACAGTAGGGGGACTTCCCAGATTGACCCAGGTAACCCAAAAATGGATGGTTTAACCCCAAAATTCAAGAGACACCAAATCAAAACCAAACAAAAGCAAACAAGTGAAAAAACATACAAAGGGCTCCCTAGCGGGGTCGCCAACTTATGTTGTAGGAAAGTGTTCCCTCTGTGGACAGAGACAACCCCTCTAGCCCTAGAGTGGGCCTAGTCACAGCAAAGATAGATCAACAATTGTTTTCCTTAAACAGTCACTATTGGAGGCCTACCTCAAACCGATGGTCGATGAAGTTCTATTGCACTGCTCCATCTTTCGCTTCCTTCTCCTCAATACGTGATTAACCTAAAACAATACAAAGGAAAAACAACAAAGCACGTAACCGAGAAACAACAATGATCTATTTACTCATAAAGTCAAGAAGTCGTGATCTATCAAGTAAATTACATACAAGACATAGGAAAACATCATTGATTGTATTACTAATGAATTAAGAGCAAGCTTACAACCAAGTCTTGACATCACAAGCCTTCTCAGAGGGTCCGGCCAGTATGTTTCTCAAGCATTCACTCTTCAAGGATGAATCTCCCAACATACAATGTCTCTCTCTCACTCACAAGCTTTAACACAAAGTTAAGGGCACTCCACAACCTTCCACAAGCTATCAACAATCCCACACTTGTCACACCCACACCAGCTATCTATCAAACTCAAAAGCACTAGCAGCACTACCCAACCAAAGGAACTAGAAAATCATAGCAAAGGTGAGTGCTTTAATAGGAGAAGGAGTCTCCATGAAATGTGGAAGGAGGAGCTCATCCTCAAGGAAAGTAGCACAAATGACAGAACTACCATACCAGAAGGGGGAGGGCAACCCAAACTATGCCAACAACCAGGTCTGGAGACATCCAGAAGGCTGACTGTTGAAACGAATTCACCCAATCTAGATCGTCGTGGGTCATGAACTGGTGACTAGCGATGACATCGCAACGATACAGTGCATGACAGAGAATCGTCGCGGATTTTAAGGGTTTACTAGCAACGATGCAAAACCTAGTAAAAAAGGGTCAATTTTGAGCATTAGAGGGCATTTGTTTAATCTCCTTAGATCAGTGGGAAGATATGAACATGTTTATTTGACACATGACACAGCAGAGGGACTGAGATGAGGACAATGACAAATTATTGTGTAACACCAATTAACATGAGGGTACCTGGAAAAATGAGAGAAACTATAATGAGAGATTGGATTTACAAATACATAAAACAACTCATAAAGATGGATGATCAAAGACTAGGGAGAAATAAAGGGAATTTCTTCAAAAAAATATAAAGGACGCTCAACAAATTGTATAAGGTTGATTAGTGGAATGAATTCTCCCTCTCGCAACCATTTTTGAACCATGATTTTCTCATTTTATAATCTTGTCTTTATCTTTGCAACTACTTGACATATAGTTTTTTCCTCTTGGTATTAATTGAATAGAGGTCCAATTTAAAAAATATGAAGTTAGAAATACATCCTCCAAGTTGGGTCCCACTTTGGATATTCCAAATTCCTTTTTTTATAGATCATTTTCAAAAAAAATAATGATAGGCCCAAAGTTTCTTATGATTGTTATTTTAATTTTCTAAGCTGATATATGTAATTTTGGATATGGAAACCACTTCCAACATATTCTTCATTCTTATATATTTCCAACAAGCTTTCATTTTCCCAAAACAAACATTGGGAACTCAAGTTATGGCCTCTAGAAGTTCATGGCTCGACCACCGTTGATTTGTATGAAGTGACTCAAGAAACGTCAATATTCTCCACATGAATCTTGGAATTTTGATTTATAAATCTACTTTAGTCATCCCACATGCATTATGGGAAGGGATTTATAATGCTTTATAAAGAAACAAACCCCTTGTATTATTTGTGTGAAATATAAAGAACCATAGAACCTCGTGTAGATTATGCATAGTGTAGCCTTTGGTTGCTATCCCATTTCCTAGTCATTATGCATTGGTTAGACATCTAAGGAAAATTACTAAGTGTAGGAAATGTTCACGTAAAATACTACATAAAAGAGGAGAGGATGTAAGGTAATTCCTCATGAAAATAATAATTAGTTGTGAAAATGGAAAATAGATAAATGATAAAAGGAAATAATTGAAATGATTATAAAAAAAAAAAGGAAGTAATGGAGGTATGTGGGAAAATAGTGTTATCTTTGGCATATGGCCTTTGTTTTTTATTCTGTAAAATGTTAATCGAATCTGAGACATGGGTCTATCAAATGAGAAGATGAGCAAGGACAATTTCTTTATTTCTGGTGTATTTTATTTTCTTCTCTCTTTCTAAAATAAAACCCAGTCTTCATGACCTTGTGTGAAGAAGGTTAGAAACATTAAAACTAACTGAAATCTTGTTGTTTTAGGATTAATATATTTGATTTGTGACATAGAAACACATCAGCACATCATTTTCCTTCCATCTATTTAATATTTCTCTCCGTGATTGATTTATATCATGTGATGAATACGGATAAAAAGGTAGTTTTTCCATCACCTCCTTTCTTTTTTTCTTGTGTCTTAGTACCATATCAAGATCATAATCTAGCTCACTAATATATTTCATTAAAAAATGTCCTTGCTTATATTCCATTTTCCATCTTTCAATTAATTGGGAAAGTAGATCTAAGCTTTTCTTTTGTGTTGCACACATATGGGATTTGAAGTTGTTAAGGACCCTCTCAAAACGTCCTTAAGAATTTCATAGCATAGGTGGAGAGGCTAATATTTAGATGTATGTCATCTACGATATCTTACGATATCCTTCTGGGGAAATCTTCCTTTAAGTGGCCTTAGGTTTTACACCATCTAGTCGTGAAGGAAATATTTTCATGGTATAAAGTTTGTCCAAACTTTAATTCCCTTGCTTCTATGTCTATTCCACTCCAGGAGTCCATCTCCTAGATCTAATTCCACACATATATTTTCCATTGAAATAATTTCCATTCTGCTAGTTTTCTCATCAATTGCAACAAACCTAATTAATATGTTCCTAATAGTCTTGAAAAGCTCCTAATCATGCCACATTTCCAATGGGAGATTGGAAATATCCTGCTCAATGAGTCAAGTCATGGCTCTTAGTAATTTAGTGAGAGGATGAATTCATCTGATTACCAAACTCTTTGACTATTTCATCCATGTCCACATGTAATCTAAAAAATAAAGTGATGTGTCCCATATTTTCCTTGTTAAACACACCCAATATTGTTTTGGTTAACAGTTGTGAGTTGGAGCAATAAGAAGCAAAGAATTGCAGCATTCTCTTTAACTTAAGCAAAGTATAGGTGATAAGATATGTATGCCTCCATATTATAAGTAATCAAATATCTATATGGAGGGGGTCCTTTTTCCCACAAACAAGGGGCTTTCATACATTAATGTGGCTAGGTTGTGACCTTAAATTATATTTTATTACTAACATAATATTTTACTATAATGCAACATTGATTGTAATGTTTGAAGGAGTTTAGCTAAGAATGATACTAACACACATCAAAATAACATGGGAGGAACCTACATTTTCTAACAACCAAGGAGTTATTCATTGTAAGGAATCATCTTGGTATCCTCAAATCATAAATAAATTTCTCTATAATTTCACAACATATCTAACAACATAATATATATTTGACAACAATATATATATATATATATATATATATATATTATATATATATATATATATATATATATAATATATATATATATATATATATATATATATATATATATATATATATATATATAATATATAGATATATATATATTATATATATATATATATATATATAATAATATATATATAATATATATATATATATATATAATATATATATATATATATATATATATATATAGAAACATATTAGAAATTCATTTATAAATATAAATGGTTACAGTGTCTAGGTTGTAGTGATCCTTCCACGACCACCAATTGAATATGCCAACTTGACAACTAGGAAATTCAATCTTACGTCCTAGCCCATGGAACCTCCACAGGCTCCCTAGCCCTCTAATTCCATGTCCAAACCGTTGTTGTAGTGTCCACAATCCACATGATAACACCTCTCTAGTGTACAAAACCAAAACCCAATCATTAAACTTATGTTCCACTCCAAATCCTTCCTCCAAGTTCTTTATCCCAACCTCTTGTAAGAATTTTTAAAATAAAAAATCCTCCTCTCCCCCCAAGTTCTCCATGAAAACAAAATGAGTCTCATTCTTCCCAAACTCCTCTCACATCTATGCCTTCCCCTAAGTAAAGGCCACACACCCCCATTATGTCACCAACTCCCCCCCATCACTCTCCTCGAGCCCCTCCCACTTTTATATTATCCTTAAATTAATTTGAGGGAATAACCTTATCAGGGTTGAGAAGGAATAACTAGTAAAATAATAATAACAAGAAAATATTTATATTTTTTTATCTGAGTCAACCATAATTATGGTTTCACATGAATCATATCTATTTAAATATTAAATAATCATGTCAAAATATATTTTATTAATTATAAGTCGAGAATAAGGGCTAAGCACTAATCAAGTTTAACTATTAAGCAAGATTAAGGATAACCAAAAGCTTGATCATTAATAAAGATTAAGGTTAATAGTAGTTTATTCACTAATCAAGTTTAACCGTTAATTAATCATCTAACATAATAGGCTATAAGATACTAGTGTATTTGAGATGTGGGTATGTAGCTAACATAGGCATACCTCATACATATACTAATATAATTATCAAAATCAATCACAAAAACAATCACTCAGTGGGCAAGCTAATAACACAATGTAAGATAATAGGATTAGGTAGGGGTATTACATTCATTTTATAAAGAATGTACTTTATCATTATTGAATTTAAGCACATTTTAGTACACATAAAGTACCTATGAAAACCACACAAAAAAAATGATCAAGCTCAATTTTAGTATTATAAGATGATAATTCAAATAATAAATATTTATAAATCTCCTAAGTAAAGATAAGTTTAAGAAATATAAAGGGATGCTTAATATGAAGGGATATGATTTTCCTTTAATGGTGAATGTTGTTAATGTTAATGGAAAATCTGTACATGTATAATGTAGCTTATTTATTTTCCAAGGAAAACCTCATGGGGAAATACTTGAGCACTTTCTTGCATTTCATGGATGGTACCTAGTGTAAGTCTATTAGTGTTTATTACAATGCTTGACTCATTAGGGACATTGAGTGTGGTATATAATAGAAATAACCAACTTGGGGGTTTGATCCAAGACCTCCTACATGAAGCTTAAAGCACTCAACCACTTAAGCTAGCCAAATGAGATAAAATGTTTGGAAACATGTCATCCTACCCTCAAGCACTTAAATGAGGGGAAGATTAATGTTAGTACCTTGCCAACCCCAATTATCCCTTAAGGGGAAAACATTTGAATCTAGGTGGAGAGGATAATAACGTATCCTCTTAACCACCCAAGCTAAACCCAATTGACACATTGAATGTAGTTTATTACATGTCCAAATGATTAGTTTATCATATGCATTGGTAGGAGATCATCCTAGTAGTGTAATGAGATTTAGCACAAATTAGTTTCATGAAGAACCACCATAGAACGAAATCCAATTTAACATGACAATGTTGAGATAACATGAAGCTAAGTTGTTCTAGCTTAATGCTTTGGAGCTGATCATGGACGAATATTAACCTTGGTCAACTTTGATACATGGGTCATTGCACATTAACTTAACCATCTTGATTAACATGGATGACTTGATCAACTTTCATCCTTTAAGAAGTCAAGATTGATTATTTATATACAACTATAAATACGTGATTCCCTCATATATTAGGTTAGCTAGTATGTGTGTGTGTGTGTGTGTGTGTCTAATCGTGATGAGAATATTGTATTAAATCAAAATTTGCACCTGGATTACAACCTGTATAGTGACTGAGTACAATGAAATTCCTTTGAGGCCATTTATACCTATAACCTCACGACGGCCTTTATTCTCAATATCCATTAGCCATTTTACTATCCTAAAGGATGCAGGGTCTTTGGAGGTGTAGATTCTCCAAAAGACATGTACATATAGAAAAAAATTTACACAACATATCAAATCCATTGGTAAGGACTAATTGTGAGGGAAGGATTACCATTTCTCATTAGGACTCTTTTGTCCAAGTTTACACCTTTATTGGAAATATCATTTGCAGCAAAAATTTTCATTCTCGACATATGGAAGAAGTTAATAGCATATAAGGCTAGTTTTAGGTTCCTGATTCGACCAATAATGTTTCACAACTTGCAATCCTTAGGCAAAGATCCATGACCAAGGTGATGGATAATCAGTTTTGAATCTCCCAACACCACCAAATATTTTATGTTTGCTTCTTTGGATAGAAGGATCCTTTTCAATAATCCATATGCCTCTACTGCATTTTTGTGGAATTGCCTAACACTCAACTATACTCAATTTCATTTTTTCCATTGGGGTTGATAATAACCCCTCTCACTCATGCCACCCTTGTTAGCTAGTCTACATATAATTGAAGTAATGTGAGAGATATTAATAAAATGATCAAACATGGATCTAAACCAACAAATGGGTGTGTAATACTTGGTACATGTAAGTTTAATTCAACAATTCATGAAGGTTAGAAAACACTGTAAAACAAAATCAAATATAAAAGATGGAGACAAAAGTAAGAAATACAATTTTAAAATTAAATTAATTAATAAAAATTAATTGATTAATTGAAAAAAATGAATAGGAGAGAAGTATGAGGAATGGGAAGTGAAGGGCCACACCCTTATTTTTGTTAATGAATTTCACAAATTCTCTAGGATGGACAAAGATCCATGAAAACATTGTAACAACATATTATTGGAATGAAACTTTGAGCCTCCATTAAAAGCTAGTTTCCCTATTTGGGTTTCTAAGGTAACTTTGGTGTCCATTATGTCTTGAATTGCTCTTCTTTTTCTATGTTAGTGTGCCATGTGTATTCATGTTTTAGTTTTGGTTTTAATCACGACCGATGAATAATGAGAGTGTCATGCGGAAAGAGTTATTTTTGCTGACAAAACTAACCTCCCTAGGAGTCTAAGACTCTCTAGTGACAAACAAGACAATTAAGAGCAATCCTTCTCTAAACATACATTATTCTATGAGAAACCAAGTGTTTTTCGATCCTACCTCAAGTCCAACGCTTGTTGCAGCAGTCAAGCCTCGTCGATCCAGATGAGCTCCTCCTTCACTTTGAAACCTGCATACACTAACAATCAAACGATTACATAACACTTGAATATTTCATAAAACAAAGCATATTCAACATATAGACCAAGGAGTATATGAAACAATTCATTAACAACAAATCATTGAGAAGAATG
>APFE030167666.1:107169-131058 GCA_000404065.3 Pinus taeda
TGTTCTGGTTCTGTTGTGTGGTTTCTGGTAACTGTGTTTGGGTACAGCTGGCAGAGAGTATCTTCAGAATCTAGTTGGTGAAAAGGAGTTTGGTTGATGAAGATTTTCTTGATGACTGTTTGATGTTCATGGATCCAGTCTGAAAATTGATGAAACGTGGTCCCTGGAAGAAAGAGAAGGTTGTAGCCTTTTGTAGACCAACACCTACGTACTAGTATCTTGGCTAGTGCAAGAGCTAAGGGGGCTGTAGCTCCCTTCCAGGAGAGCTGGAAAACGAGAGAGAGTTGTAGCTCTCTGCAGGTTGCAGCCTGCGTAGTGGTAAAGGACTGCACCAGTACATTGTAAACAGAAGTTTCTAATTTAAGGAAAGATAGAGACGAATTGCAGCAGGTGGTTTTCACCCACATTGGGTTTCCACCTTATATCTGGTGTTTCTGTGTGTGATTGTCTTTCTGCTCTATTTTACTATCTCTGGTTTACTGGTTATTTTGATGCTGCATCTCAGATTTAACAAAACATCATCTAAAGTTCAAGTAAATTAAAAGTTTGCTCTGTGTACGCTGGTTTACGTTCTGAATAGTTGCGTATATACGCGGTGAATTGGACTTGAAGTGGCGTATACAATTTTGGTTTTTAAAAAGGATTATTTGACTTGATAATACTGATTCCCCCCCCCCCCCCTCTCAGTATTATTTTCAACATATACATCTATTTTTAAGAAGCCAATGCTTGCCCTTGAAATGGAGGCTCTTATATTTCATGAGATTAGTGTTGATGTTTGTAGCTTGGGAAGTACTCCAAGCCCTAGGGTTTAGGGTTTGGAGGAAGGGGTGCCACATAAGTGTTTTTTGGGATTAGAACCCAAGCTTGGGGTTTTGTACCCAAAGATGTGGGTCCATGAGGTTTGTTATTGATTTGACCTATGGATATGATAGAGGATCCTAAAAGAAACTAGGGGTTGTGAAAATAATTGAAATCAGAGGTCTACAAAGAGAGTTATGAATTTATTTATGTGCTGGTGGGTTTGGTGAACAAAAGGAAAGGTCAACTAGGGTAAAGAGATCCCCTCAAGACAATTCATTGGAGCCACATGAGAAGCATATAAAGATAAGTGAAGTTAAAGGTTTTTACACATAACTAATGTGTATCATCTCATTACTAATACATCTTCAAGGAAACCACAACAAGGAAGAAGGTAGTACATGGGGTATAGGGACTATTTGGTTCTATTTTGACATCCATTACAAGGCCGAGTAGTTGCAAGAGGGAAAGCACATGCATTGAGGATAAATTTGGGTAGTTTTTGTTGTTTTTTGTGTGGTATTCTTCTATGTTGTGAGGGCAACACGATCTGTTGTAATTGCAGGGAGGTAAAGCTTTGTTTGGGTAGCCTTAGGTGAGGCCATGACCCTTGTTTGAGGATTAGACCAACCCATATTTGCTAATGAAGAGAGGCCACAGTTGTAGGAAGACTTAAGGAGAACTTGGAGAGGGTTAAAAACATTTGTTAGAAGCCCTAACTAGAAAGCAAAAGTTACAACAATTTATATTAGCCCAGGAAGAGTCAAAATGTATGTATTATGTTGATTTGATACTAGTGGATGAAGTCCTAGTAAAGGACATATTTGGTTGGGCATCTTGTGGTTGATGAAGGGCAACAATTAGGTGATCAAAGTAGCCCTAGTACTGTTTCCAAGAAGGAAATTGACAAAAATGAGGAAGGGTGAAGGTTTGGAGGTCAGGGATTGTAGGATTTGAAGGACAAAAGTAGGCAACCAAGTGGACCTTGTGATCATCCTAAGTTCATTGGTGGAGAAGGAATTCTAGCAGTGATAGATGGTAGCCCTCTTCCCCTATGTTTGTATTCACTGGAGTAGCGCAAGAAGACAATAGTGGGAAGAAGTCCCTAAGTGGCTGAGGAGAAACAATGGGAAAGAAGTATCAAAGTATTATGTCCTTGAAGGACTAAGGAGCAACTAGTGGGCATGAAGACCCTATGTGTTGGTTGTAGATGGACTTATGATCAGCTAGAGGGAAAATTGGAGAGACGAGTTCAGTAACCTAAAGGACCATGATCATTAATAGAGGTAGTGCTGCAGAATTAGAGCGAAAGACCCGCAATGTGTTCAGGGTACGAGAAATAAGTTGTGATTGTGCACTACATCAGCTAGACCATAAATATATATTGTTCTTGTATTATTTTACTAGTGGATGTGTAGAAATTCCCACCTGTAGATCACCTAATAATGCAATATACTAAAGCAAAATTCTTGATCTACTTCTACAACCAATTTAGTGAAAGCTTAATCGAACATGAACATCAATAAGAACACATATAACTGATAAGAAGGAATCAATCACACATAACATAGAAGATATAACCTGGGGAAAGCCTCAGCCTAAAACCCCAACTCTGTATTATCATACAAGTGGAAATATAGCCAGTATTACAAAAAGAATCAGCTCAAAAGCTATCCTGCTCTCTCTACAATACCTCTGCTGCTCATAGACAGTGAAAGGCCTCTCTCAAACCTCCCGATGTACCCTCCAAGCCTCTTATTTCTTTGCGCAATTTTGCTTGGGGTTTAGTGCAGCCACTTGTGTGAATTGGCCTCTTCACACACTCGCTAACCTCTTATCCAACTACGCAGTCCTAAAGGAGATAAATCCTCATCATGGATGAGCTTCCTTTATAGGAAAAATATTCATCCAACTGATAGTACATTGTCCCTTCTCTGATCTCAACTGGGTCTCTGTCTGAACTAACATGCATGAGTTATTCATGAGAGAATATTCAGTTATCTGAAGAACAATAGTTATATGCTAGCATGTATTAACTAACTGAACTTACTTAATTTAAACAAACTATTTAAATCAAATATAACTGGACTCAACTTAGTTAACTGAGCCAACTAATTACTACTCAAATTAGAGCTCATCCTTATCTCTTTAACTGATGGATAAATTCCTCAATTAATAGATAAACTATTGCATGTCCTCACATAGACTTCAAGTTTGATTTTCCTTAACTAATTAAGTCAAGGTGAATTAATTAATTAATTTTCAAATTGTTGTTAATATCAAATTCGAATTTTACTTTCTATTTTTAGTCTAGGGATTGACTAAAATTGGAATCCATCTCGAACTGCTAAAAATAGAATGCTATTTTTAGCAACCAAACTGTTATTTTTAACAGTGCTTATTTTAACACTTCTATTTTTATCATTTCTTGTTGCCATTTTCAACACTCTCTCTCAACAATATAGGCTTCAACTTAAACTAATACTGTACCTCTGGAATGTTCTGCATGCAACACTCCTACCAAGTGTGGTTGCCCTAGTAACTCTTGAAACAAAAAAAACTCTCGACTGATCTCTTTGTTGGGCTAGAAACATACTATGATGTTGAAGCTCTACCTACTGCTCACAAGTGCTCCCTCTCTAACCTCTGATATCCTACAACACTCCATGCATCTCGCACTGTTGCACACCTCTCTCTGCCATCCTGCACTGGTGCAACACTCCTGTGCCTCTCACATTGTTGCAGCCTGCTAGCTCTACACAGTCTTGGGACTCCTGCACTATAGTTCTCTTTGTTGCCCCATCCGCATCTGTCTCTACCCAATCAGTCAGTCTTGCTACCTCTCATCAGGGTTCTTGTAGCAAAGTCGAATCAAAGAGGTTGGGTACCTCAAGGATCTTGCCCCTCCTCCTTGGGATGATCACTCCACATTGCCCCACCTCCTACCTGGAGGTATGGCTACGTGTGATCTCTCTGCCCACCTAGCTCGAAGTTTCCCCCTACTAGAGGTCTCTACATGAGTGGATGCCTCCACTATGACTCCTCTCATCTTCCCCAGTTGTGGCTGCTCCACAACCTCCTGAAGCTTCTTCACCAATCGTGGCTCCTCCACAATTGTCTGAGACTTCTTCTAGCTCTGCATGTTGAGAGGTAATTTACTCTCCCTATCAACCACCAAGTATCTAATCTTTGCCTTTATCCTCAAGGCTCTGCATGCATCTTGTACCTCAAGTGCATACAGGTTCTTGGCTAGCACACCAATCTGTTTCATATTGCCTGCTGTCACGAATTTTTCTTAAAAAAGAGCTGATTTTAAATCAGCGATATCTCCCTCATCCGAACTCCGATTCAACCATTTTTTTTTTTGAATTTGGGTCATTTTCCTCAAGGAATCTAAATCTACTATTTTTTTTTGAAAATTTTGTACATAGAATTTCATATATGCTCTGCAAGCTTTCGGCTCAAAACTCAAAACTTTGAAATCTCCTCCCTGTATACTGTTATCTCCTTCGATCACCTTTGCTTTGATACCATGTAAAATTTTTCTACAAATCAGCTAGCTTTGATACCATGTAGATTTTCTCTACAAATCAGCTAGCTCCGATACCATGTAGAATTTTTCTACAAATCAATTAGCTCTGATACCATGTAGAAATTCCCACCTATAGATTACCTGATAATGCAATATACTAAAGCAAAATATTTGATCTATAATAAAACATATAAAACATGAGCAACATCAATAATAAAACATATAACTGATAAGAAGGAATCAATCAAACATAACACAAAAGATATAACCCAAGGAAAGCCTCAGCCTAAAACCCCAACTCTGTATTATCATACAAGTGGAAATATAGCCAGTATTACAAAAAGAATCAGCTCAAAAGTGATACCGCTCTCTCTGCAATACCTCTGCTTCTCATAGACGGACAAAGGCCTCTTTCAAACCTCTTGATATGTCGTCCAAGACTCCTATTTCTTTGCGCAATTTTGATTGGGGTCAAGTGCAGTCACTTGTGTGAATTGGCCTCTTCACACACTCACTAACCTCTGATCCAACTACGCAATCCTGAAGGAGATAAATCCTCATCATGGATGAGCTTCCTTTATAGGAAAAATATTCATTCAACTAATAGTACACTGTCCCTTCTCTGATCTCAACTAGGTCTTTTTCTGAATTGACATGCATGAGTTATTCATGAGAGAATATTCAGTTATATGAAGAACAACAGTTATATGCTAGAATGCATTAACTAACTGAACTTACTTAATTTAAACAAACCGTTTAAATCAAATACAACTGGACTCGACTCAGTTAACGGAGCCAACTAATTACTACTCAAATTAGAACTCATCCTTATCTCTTTAACTGATGAATACATTCCTCAATTAATAGATAAACTGTTGCATGTCCTCACATAGACTTCAAGTTTGATTTTCCTTAACTAAGTAACTCAATATGAATTAATTAATTAATTTTCAAACTGTCGTTAATATCAAATTCGAATTTTACTTCCTATTTTTAGTCCAGGGACTGACTAAAATTGGAATCTATCCCGAACTACTAAAAATAGAATGCTATTTTTAGCACTTCCATTTTTCATTTCCTGTTGCTTAATCCAACATTGGTACCCAAACTGCTATTTTTAGCATTTCTTGTTGCCATTTTCAATAGGATGTATGTGGGCCATTATACCCAGTATGGGAGCCCTAGACAATTGTATTATTAGTTTGGTTAATATAATGAAGTTGGGTAATTATAAAGAAAAAGTTGTCTATATTTTGTGCACTAGTACATTCATTTTGTATGTTGTTTCATTGTGCAAAGTAATTTGTTGTGATACTTGGATTGGTAGCATCAATGATTGTAATATTTTAACCTAGAATTCAGTATCATGGAAAAACAACATGGTATCAGAGCTACTTTGAAGGGTCAGTGAATTAGAATGTGCACAATGAAGTACAACTTAAGAGGGAGTTGGTCACATTGTTGTTGAAGGGATCACAACAATGTCGAAGTTGCAGTTTGGTCTCTGATATGAGGACAAGTTGGAAGGATTGTCTAACTATAGTATATGGAAGGAATAGATCAAGTTGGTTATGATGGTTAACATGATTTGGAACTTGGATATGGGAATTTGTTGATAAAGAAATCAATAAGAAAACAAACCCTAAGGAGCTGGAGGTGTATGAAGAGTTGGATACAAAGGAGAAGTTGATCATCTTAGATGGTGCCAAGGACTCTTAATACCTCATATGTCTTGGAGGAACATTGCCCATGAGATGTGGGTAACTCTTCAAAAAAAATTCCAGAATAAGAATGAGAAATGGGTATTAGTATTGGAGGATAAGTTGAAGACCACCAAGATGATACATGGTGAAGGGGTGACTTTGTATCTGACGAGGTTTTCTCAAGTTCGAGATGGGCTTGCCACCATTAGTGTGACTACTACAGTTTCTTAGACGGTGAGGATTTCCTTGAAGGGGTTTACTCTAGAGTGGATTTCATCAAGGGGATCGTTTCGAGGGACAAGTTGCTAGACTAGAACAAGTTGTGGGATGACTTCATTCAAGAAGAGTTGTGAGATAAGGATCTTCATTTGAATAAGAAGGTTTCATATGATGCCATGTCACTTGTAGCGAGAATGAAGGGCAATAAAAAGAATTAATTGTGTAAGATCAAGTGTTTCAACTATGGCGAGATGGGTCATTTTTTTGATGTATTGTCCAATGAAGAAGAAAGGAGATGATAAGAAGAAAAAAGGGAATTAGGACACAGGTGTCACTACTTCTGCCAACATAGATGATCTCTCTAGGAGATTGGAGAATGAGGAATTTACATTGATCTCTCATTTCTCATAGGGTACCATCAACAAGGTTGCATGGTATGTGGACAATGGTGCATCAAAGCATATGACAAGGTCACAAGATGAGTTTGAGACTCTAACTGGTGGGACTCAAAGTTGCACATGGTTTTGGGCGACAAGAGTCAAAAAGAGATCAGGGGATCTGGTGTCATGCAATTCAGGATGGGGTCAGGTTAAGTGACGTGAGTTCAAGATGTAATGTTTGTACTAGGAATTAGACATAACATGATGTCTATCTCAATGATTGAGCAAAAGGTGTTTTAGGTGTTGTTCTAGGGTGGAAAGGAAAGACTTGAGCCCAAAGGATCTATCTCTACAGGTGTTGTAAATGGAGTTAGAAAGCATGGTCTATATAGGCTAAAAAGTAAGCCTATAGATCATGAGAAGAAGCAGAAACATGTACAAGTTTTAGAGAAGCAGGTGCAGGTTTTAGAGAAGCAAGTACACATTCCAAAGAAGAAGTTCTAGGTTCTAGAGGCTCAAAGAGAGTCGATTTCTAGAGGGAGTTTGCAAATTCATAGGGAGAATGTGCAACCCAAGAAGAGTGTGTGGCCAATGGGGATCAAGGGTTCTTCTACATGTAGCAAAAAGGAATCATGGAGAGACCTGGAAGCATCTCAGGAGAAGAAGAAGAAGCAAGAGGCTTCTAGTGATAGGGGCACTTTTGAGAGAGGCATAGGTCATACTATAGGTTTTGGTACAGTGATTAGAACAAGGAGATGGGAGAGTGTTGCAAGTAGTGATAGTGATGATGACAAGTTACTTCCTAGTCTTGGAAGTACCTCCCTCGCTAAGAGGGAGTGTTGGTTTTGGTATCTTGGGAGGTGATCCAAGCCCTAGGGTTTGGTGTTTGGAGGAAGGAGTGCCACAAAAGTACTTTATAGCCTTATAACCCAAGGTTGGGGTTTTGTACCCAAAGATGTGGGGCCAAAACCTTGAGGGATGTTATTGACTTGACCTATGGAGATGATAGAGGATCCTAAAAGGTACTAGGGGCCATGAAAATCATCAAAGTCAGAGGTCTACAAAGACAGTTATGAATTTATTTATGTGCTAGTGGTTTTCTCAACAAAAGGAAAGGTCAACTAGGGTAAAGAGCTACCCTCAAGACAATTCGTTGGAGCCAAATGAGAAGCATATAAATATAAGTGCAGTTGGAGGTTATTCCATACATCCAAAATGCATCATCTCATAATTAATACATCTCTGAGGCAACCACAACAAACAATAAGATAGGACATGGAGTCTAGGTGTCATGCGGAAACAGTTATTTTTGCTGACAAAACTAACATCCCTAGGAGTCTAAGACTCTCTAGTGACAAACAAGACAATTAAGAGCAATCCTTCTCTAAACATACATTATCCTATGAGAAACCAAGTGTTTTTCGATCTTACCTTAGGTCCAATGCTTTTTGTAGCAGCCTAGCTTCGTTGATCCAGATGAGCTCATCCTTCACTTTGAAACCTGCATACACTAACAATCAAACGATTACATAACACCTGAATATTCCTTAAAACAAAGCATATTCAACATATAGACCAAGGAGTATATGAAACAATTCATTAACAACAAATCATTGAGAAGAATGGACTTATTTGTATTAAGGAAACAAAAATGAAACCATTACAACCTGAGCCTTGGTGTTGTGCAAGTTCCTCCCAGGGTCCAGCAAGAGTTTTCCTCTACTTTGACAAGCTCACCCACTTCCAAATGAAACAAGAAAGGATGGTAATTTCTCCTCACAAGCTTACAATGGAAGTCCTAATTCCAGCAGCATCTACCCTTTGGAATGTTCAGCTTTCAACCTCCCCTCCCTTGGCCCAATGCCTGTATTTATAGTGTTCTAGAGGAAGTTATTCAGTTCAACATCAATGGGATACTCCCTCTTTTGGATGGGGTAGCTCCTCTCTTGATGGGATACGTTCCTCTATCATAGGGATGCATGAACCATCTGGAGGCGCTCAATACACGTCAAACACTCTTCTAGAAAGCTCTAGAAGTGACCACAAGTAACTTTTTTAAGATGAAACTCGGGCCTTTTGACCTTTACACGAGTACGCACCCATCCCTTGACTTACAGAGCGTACAAGTACGCAGGTACAATGAGCTTGGGATGCGTACACGCAGGCAAGGTAGAGAGAACCTGCGTACCCAGAGATAAACATGATTTTTAATGACTTTCTCTCTTTTTTGAAATTTGACATGGAGTGCAGAGGTATAAGGCTTGACAAGGAGGATAATATGACTATTGATGGAGCCATATTAACTGCAGATAGTCATGGTGACAAATTTCAGTGTAACAGAGAGTGTAAATTAGAGGGATAAGTGAATAAACTTGCGAATTTACTTCATTAATGGTTTTTCTTGTTTAATAGATAGTATAACAACTCTATTTCTACCACCATAGAATGGATTTTTAGGACCAAAGATCAATGTTTTTCATCTCAAAGTGGTTGCAACCTTGTGGGAGTTAGTAATTTCATTTTTATGATGGACAAATTTTCTCACTCCTCGTCACTATATTTTCATTCGTTGATCCAATTTAGCTTGCTTAGGTCAAAATAACACTTCCCTAGTCTATTTCCTATTTGATTGGTCTAATTCCCATGGTTGTTCAACCTAATCCACAATTGGTTTACGTAGGAATTTTACTTTGTATTTGGGTGAGTTCATAGGCCCTTGGGCATTTTACTTTGTGCTTGGACAATTACACACCCCACCTAGGAATTTTATTTTGTGCCTAGTAACTCTATCCACTACTATATGATTTATTTACTCCATAGACTTCTAACATTGATCATCAAGATATCAATCCATATGGGAATTAATAAAATAAAATCCATGTTTTACTCATCTCTTTATTAACTCCATTCGTGGCATTGGCTTTATTTGAATACACCAACTTGTTTGTTTCCTTGTCAAGATCATTTAATTTTTTGTTATCCTTGAATACATATGTATATATATCTTAATGTTGGGCACCATTGATATGGAGGAAGCCTTCCTTTCCTTTGTGAAATCTAGAGTGATCTCATTGGATGAAGGTGTCTTGAATTAAAGCATTAAAACAATGAGTTGTTGAATGGACAATAAGTGGTAGCGAAACATTTTTCTCTTGGTAAACCCGAAGATTATGTTATCATTTAAGTTTGTTGTTTGGAATTGAAATATGCATATGTACTAGTGTTGGAGTGTAGTGCTTCTACAATGTTTCTAGATATCCTTACTATTGGAGCAAATGATAGTTTATGAGACTGCTCCAATCGATGATCAAAATTGATTGCATGGTGATACATCAGTTACCATTCCTTAATTAATGTCATTTGAATTTTTAGTCTACATTTAACATGGATATATTTTAAGTGTTGGGAAACATTGTTAATTACATTCTTGTTGGAGAATAAGGTGCAAGAAAGTTGCACATTAGTTTGATGTGTGCAAAATTACATAGGATGAGGTGATTGCAAAGGTTGTATAGAGAACAGACCTTACAACCATCCCAAGAAGAAGAAGATAGAGATCCTTGTACAAAGTAGGGAACAAAGGCCTGGTGATATTCCTAAGATAGAAAAATATATACAAGTCTGAGAGTAGAGCTCCAAAAATACTTCTACAGAGGATTCATATAGGTGAAATGAGTGAGATATAAGACTCTCATTTATGTATCATAAAAGAAATAAATCAAGTATTAAGCCCTAAACAAGCCCCATGTTAACCCAAAAACCCCTTATTCAGCCCTAGATATTGACTCATTACATTTTTATTTCTATATTCTAATGTAGGCCATAAACTTTCATTGCATCCTTTCATTATAATTGTACTTTTTATCTCCTATATATATACCAAGGAAACATAGTCTTGCCTTACATGTTGTATTTATTGTAAAAGGAGGTTCCCCCATCAAAATAGATTGTAATTATTGGCTTCTTATAAATTTTAAGGTACATGTTTCATAACATTTAGTGTCATATCTATGATCCTAGAGTTTTACTATTTCAAACAAATCATCATGGCATTTTTACTATAATTTTTTTCCTAGGAAGATTTATATCATGAAATTTCAAGCTTATTTGGGATAGATCTAGTACACATGATAAAAAATAAAAATGAAAAATTTCACTATAGATTCAAATATATACCCTATGGAAGTTAGGGTTTGTGAATGGCCCTGAAATTACTCTCAAATGAGTGCTCTCGAAATTTTTGCCATAACTTTTTTGGGGGAAACTTTAGATTATGAAATTGTGAGTTAATTGAGGAGAAATTTAGAAGTACATTTGATAAAATTAAAAAATAAAAATAAAAATAAAAATAAAAAATAAAAATAAAAATAAAAAATAAAAATATAAAATAAAATTAAAAATAAATAAAATTAAAAATTAAAAAAAATAAAATAAAATAAAAATAAAAATAAATTGCATTCTATTTCACTATAATTTTGGAGATATACCCTTAGTTTGTGAATGGTCTTTAAATCAGCTTCAAACAAGTGATTTTGGCATTTTCACTATAACTATTTTTATTCGGATACTTCAGACTATGAAATCTATAATAGACTTAGGAGAGATTTTGATGTGTACTTGGTAAAAAATTTAGATTCTAGTTCTTTGCAATTTTGAAGATATACCCTCTGCAAGTTAGGATTTGTGAATAGCCCTAAAATTAGTTTGGACTGAGTGATCTTGGAATTTTTGTTGTAACTTTCTCCCAAAGAAGTTTTAGATTATGAAACTTTCAAGGATCTAAGGAGACATAATGATGCAAAACAAATAAAAATTTCAAAATCGTATTCAAAAAATTAGACAAATGGCACATTATACAATTTCACTCTTGGGAAGAGGCCAAAAATTAGCAATTTTTTGGAGAGTTACCATAAATTTTGCTTGCCACATTAAATTTTGGTCAGACCTATGAAATTATACAAAAAAAAAAAGTAGAGTGATATTAGTCAAAATTTTAATCTCACAAGGGCTCAAATTTCAAATATATATCAAGAAAAAGATTAGCCATCCAGATCATCTACAAATTATGGTTTTGAAAGGTACATGACTTACAGTTGGCATAACTTTTGATTGGAAGATCTATTTTTGGTGATTCAAAATTTATGATAAAGAGGGAAAAGAGGAGAATTGTTATTTTTCTCACATAGCTCCTAAAAGTGCTTCAAAATATACTTCACCAACTAAACCCCGGAGAGCTCTACTATGACTCAAGAACAAAGAGAAGAATTTCTCACTAAATTGAAGGTGTGGAAAAGAAATTGGAAAACAAAATGGATGAGATGGAACAAAATATGAAAGATTTGAAAATTTTAAAAATTACATAGGTTTACTGAGGAAAACATAAAACTAATGAGCAACAAATACATTCAAACATAATGTACAAAATTTAACCTAGGAAAACCTAACCTAGTGAAATTCCATTAGATCTCTTGGCCAAAAACCTAGCCAAGCCAGCCAAGTGAGCCTTCACTACTCACATCCCTTGGCCCCATTACAATGAATTTTTCCCAACCTTTTAAAGCTTCCATTACATGTAATCCCAATGGAATAAAACCATGGGTATGTTATACCAGGTGCCCAAAACCATCATTGTTTGACTTGGTCAACTTTGACTCTTTCCCCTAAGTCAAGTTTACCTAACATTCCCCCCTTAAACCTTGACTTGGGGTTTCCTTGACTAAATCCAATATAACTTGCCAAGTGAATTAGCCCCACTCGTTATGGCCCTTACCCCCCTCAAAGTTTATACTTGGGGTATATGTTATCTGTACATTCCTCCTATCACTTAGGTTTAATCATATCTATTTTGATCCAACATATTCACACGCAAATATATCCACCATCAAAATTTGCACAGCAATAACAAAACTTCACACAACAATAATTATTATACCCGCTCTAATACCACATGAAGAAATTTTAACCAAAGAAAGATAAACATTATGGAGATTTATTGAGGAAAATATAAAATTAGTCAATAACAAACACATTCAAACATAATGCACAAAATTTAAACCATGTCCATCCTCCTCTTACATACCCAAAAGGAGAAACTTTCTAAATTAGATATCAAGACGCAAGGTAATCATGAAAATGTGGAGGAAATAAAATGAGTCCTAAAATCATGATTTTTCATCACCTCAAGATCAATGACATTAGGGATTCAATAAAACAGCAAGGAACTACTTCATTATGAACATCGGTATGAGGAATTTTAATGGTAATGATATTATAACATTGATATTCCAATCAAGCAATGCTTTTATCTATACTGAGTAACTACCTTACAAAAGGTAAATATCAAATCTATATTTTTAGAACAGTATCAATTTGCATGGTTCAATGGTTTTGCAAAATTTATTGTATTTCGGTCCATTTTCACAAAGGAATTGATGGAACATTATGGGGATATTAATAGAAATACATTATTTAGTCAATTGGTAAATTTAGAACACTGACTACAAAGTAATGCGGGATGAGGATCTGATGTCTCTGCAACAAATTCACAGTAAAAAAACGCACGAAACCCTAGGCGCCGCCGTGAGCATCTGCGTAAGCCACTGCAGGCTTGGTCACTGACAATCCTATGGCATCAGCTGCAGGAGGGGAGCGCTCTGCCTCCCCTCCACTGGATAAGCCCATCAATGACAAGAAGAAACTGACAGAGAATCCGCTCCATGCAAACGTAGTCCCAGAATCGGCAAAAGACAACTCACGGATGCAAAAAGAACAGCCGGACCAAGATCAAAATACAGAAGACGACGCAAGCAATAGCAGGCACAATAGAACGAAAGCAACTCAAACTAAAGCAACCTCTGCAACCTGTATTCCAAAAGCAGCAGAATCGATCAAGGTCGAACTGCCAAGCCACCACATCAATGAGGAAATCCAATACATGCAGGACTATGCACTCATTGGAAAGTTCTTGGGATTTTGGCCCACCGAAAAGGCTCTACAAGGTTGGATCGCTTCAAAATGGAAGCCCAAAGGACAAGTGACTCTACAGCTTGGCCCAAAGGGCTTCTTCACAGCCATTTTCAACTGTCTAGAAGACAAAACCAGAATATTCGACGGAGGACCGTACTTCTTCAACTCTTCAGGCTTGTATCTCACGGAATGGAAGCCCCGATTCAATCCTGATAAAGAGGACTTCAGCTGGGCCCCTGTATGGATCAGAATGTACTCCCTTCCCGTGGAGTACTGGAGAGAAGAAACACTGGCAGGCATAGGCAACAAGCTGGGGACCTTCATCAAAGTTGCAACTGAAACCAAGACGCGCAAATACACCTCATATGCCAGGATCTGCGTTCAAATGCACCTAACCAAGACCCTAGCAGCTACGATAAGTCTCTTTCACGATGACTTTGAATGGAAGCAGACTTTAGACTATGAGCATATCCCTTTTCGCTGTAGGAAATGTCATGAACATGGCCACCTCTTCCGTGATTGTCCACTAAATGTGCAGCCCAAGTCTTCCCCCAATGAAACCACCACTGACCCAGAAGGCTTTACAAAAATTCTCAACCGCCGTCGTCATGCAAGGAAAAACCAAGCAAATCCGCCTCCGCCTCAAGCCTCAAAGGAGATCCCCAATAACCGCTTTTCTGCTTTAGACTCTTTTGATCCTCAATCCAGCCCCAATGCCGCTAACCCTGATTCTTTTCACCCATCCCTGCCCATCCCCAATCGCTCCACTCCCCCTTCCTCCTCAGATCCAGCCTCCTCCAAAAGTGTTGACCCTCCCTCTGCTGAAAAATCAGTCTCTGCTTCAGAGCTTGGTCTCCCTCACCCTTCCAAGGGGAAATCTCTGTTGAAAGAAAACACACAGGCTTCAGAAATGGATCTTGATGTAGCCTTAGCCTTAAGCCTTCATGAAGAAGCAATGGGAGAAACCATTACAGCCTCTGCTAACATGGAGGAAGATCGCGAAGATGTAGATCTAGAAGAGTTCAACATCTCCAAGCTTGATATCTCCAAATTGGAAACAGCGTGCCAGCAAAAAGAGTATACCTCAATCCCTCCTTGGAAAATAGACAAAATTGAAGGAGTCCTAACAAGGGTTCAGCATCATAAAAGTCTGGGCATCCAAGGAGGAAGTCAATGGGATGGAAGGAAAATCCTTAAAGAAACAAAGAAACGAGGCAGAAAAACAGATCTACAGAGAACAATAGTAGTTGGAGAACTACTCATGGATTCGGGGCAATTCCCCAAGCTGACCAAGTTTTACAAACCCAAAGCTCAATCTCCATGAAGCTCATCTCATGGAATGTAAGAGGACTCAACAGTCCCTCGAAACACAGAATGATAAAAAATTTGATAATGCAAGAAAAACCAGCAATAGTCTTTCTTCAGGAAACAAAATGCAGCAGCACGACAATAGATAGATTCAGCAATAAAGCATGGGCGGGCAGCAGTTCAATCTCAGTAGATGCATCAGGGGCTTCTGGCGGTTTAGCCATTCTATGGAACCCACAGATTGTATCTCTGGATAATTTTCACGCCACTCTGCATCTCATACAGGCAACATTCCACCTCATTGGAACCCAAATCCATGGGCATCTCACTAATGTTTACTTCCCGCAAACAATTCAGCAAAAATTGGACCTCTTGGAAACGATCTCCCTCCTTAATGAACAAAGACGCTTCCCTTTATGGATAGGAGGAGGTGATTTCAACATAATAAAATCTATGGAAGAGAAACAAGGGGGGCGCACCAAGCTCGACAGTGATAGCAGCGGCTTCAAGCATTTTATACAAAACAACCGGCTTATGGACGTATCTACCTCTAATGGTATACATACATGGTCGAACAGGCATAAAGGAGCTCACTATATTGCCTCACGACTAGATCGGTTTTTAATATCAGACAATGCCATCCACCTCAGAGGCGATTTCAGTGCAGCCATTATCCCACAAGGAGGCTTGGACCACTAGCCCATTCTTCTCCACTGGTCACGACCAAGCAACTGTAGCAATAGACCCTTCCGATTCGAAGCCTTTTGGCTCCTAGATACCAAGTTCAACGAAGTAGTAAATCAAGCCTGGAAATCTTTCATCCCGCCAGCAGGAGCCAAGATGTACCAGTTCCAGCAAAAACTGAAACATCTGAAGCAAACTCTTAAAATATGGAACCGAAATCATTTTGGCAACATACAGGAAAGCAGACAGAAACTGGAACAGCAAATGAAAGCACTGCAACAAACTTTCATTTTGGAAGGACGCACAGAAGAGCAAATCCAACAGGAGCAAATCCTCTGGAATCAAATTGAGGAACGTCAAAAACAAGAGGAAATTCTATGGCGGCAAAAGTCCAGAATAAGCTGGCTTAAAGAAGGTGAGAAAAATACAAAATTTTTCCACAAATCCACCATCCAAAGGCGCATGCACAATAAAATTATCTTTGTCGAAAATCAGCAAGGTGAAAGAGTAGAGGCTCATGAAGATATGGAGAAAGAATTCACTGGATACTTCAAGGATATTCTAAAGGAACCCAGCGGTAATAGGGACGAGGCAATCCGGGAAATCACACAGCACATTCCTAAAATTATCAATGAGGATCACAATACTCAGCTGCTCCAGCCAGTTTCACTAAAGGAAGTAGAAGAGGCAATGGCTCAGCTCAAAGATGGCAAAGCGCCCGGGCCAGACGGATTCACAGCCAATTTCTTCCACGAATTCTGGGAACTCATCAAAACTGAAGTATGGGAGCTGGTGGAAGAATCCCGTAGCATGCACTGGGTCCTCCCGGCCTTAAACTCAACCTTTATTGCCTTGGTGCCTAAAGAAGCGGCATCAAACAAACCTGAGAAGTACAGGCCAATAGCGCTTTGTAATGTTATTTACAAACTTATCTCAAAAGTCATTTCAAACCGCCTCAAACCGCTATTACCCCTGCTCATATCTCCAGAACAGACGGGGTATGTTGAAGGCAGGCAGATTATGGACGGAATAATCCTATCAAATGAAGTCATACACTCATTAAAGATGCTCAAGAAACCAGGTATGCTTCTCAAACTAGATCTTTCCAAAGCTTTTGACAAGTTAAGTTGTAATTATATTCACAAAATGCTGCTAGCATTTGGCTTCAATGCAACCTGGACCAGATGGATCATGAACCTCATCACATCTCCCAGTTTCTCAGTCCTTTTGAATGGCTCACCCTCACCCCCTTTTTACCCCACACGTGGTAGCAGGCAGGGGGACCCCTTATCTCCGTTCCTCTTCGTTCTCATGGCTGAAGGCCTTAGCAGGCTGCTCAAATCAGCTGTTTCCTCCCAAGTTCTCAAAGGCATACCCCTTCATGGTCGTGCTCCTCAAACGCATTAGCAATTTGTTGATGACACTATGCTTTTTGGACATCCTTCAGTTAAAGAAGCCTCTGCTTTCAACTCACTTCTATCCCTTTTTTCTGAAGCCTCTGGCACTTCCATTAACGCCGCAAAATCCCAACTCTTTTTTTTCAATACTCCCCCCTCAACGCAAAGGACCATAGCCCGAATACTGGGATTCACAATCTCCCACCTGCCCTCTAAATACCTGGGCGCTCCCCTTTCTGATTCAGCAATCAAGCAGGTATCCTGGAGATCATTGCTAGACAAATTAGATTCAAAGCTCTCTTCATGGAATTTCAGAGCTCTAAATTTGGCAGGTAGGCTCGTTCTCATCAAATCAGTCTTACAAGCTATGCCGCTCTATCTCTTTTCCATCTTAGCAGCTCCAAAAGGTGTTCTAAAAGCTATACGCAATCTCCAGAGAAACTTTCTCTGGGGATCTACAAGCATGAACAGGAAGTGAGCTCTAGTCAAATGGACAGAGGTTTGCAAAACTAAATCAGAAGGAGGGCTAGGTCTTCGAGATCCGCTGCAAAGCAACAACACCATGGGAGCTAAAATCTGGTGGAACTGGGTCACCAAGCCCAATACCCCCTGGACCCAACTATGGCAAGCCAAATATGCCAGAGGCAGCCAATGGAATGACCTCATCCGAATCAACCCAACTTCGCAGGGATCACTCATTTGGAACAACGCAAAAAAGCAAAGTAGCTTCATTCAAGAACATAGTTTTTGGGAAATTCACTCAGGTAAAGCCGCCAGATTCTGGGAAGATTCCTGGCAGCAACTTCCCAAACTAGCCAATTTATTCCACAAACCTCTATGGCAGATCCAAATGAATCAAGGAAGCATCCCTCTGGTTCATCAATTCTGGCAGCCCTCTCCAACCCATGACTTTCAAACATGGAAACCGGCAAGACTATGGCAAATAGACTGGCAGGGAGAAGAATATACAGACATTGATCAGGAACTCAACAATAGGAAAATTCGCCTCTCCTTACAACAGGACAAGCTCAGATGGGGCTACACAACCAAAGGTACCTTCACAACGAAAGAAGCTCATCACCTGCGCTATTCCAACCTCCAAGCGGATAAAGATCAACTCTGGGAAAAAGTTTGGCAAGCAGAGTTATGGCCCAAAATCTCCACTTTTCTCTGGCTACTCAGCAAAAAACGCATTCTCACCTGGGACAATCTAATCAAAAGAGGTTTTATAGGGCCATCCAGATGCCCAAACTGCAACATAAATTGTGAGACTATCTATCATCTACTGGAAGAATGTCCATTAGCAAAGCAAATTTGGGAGAAAGTCGAACACTGCAACATGAAGGCACACCCCAGGATGGAGGATATAACAGCAAATATAAGAACCTGGGCCAAAAATCCGTTCAAAAGCAGGATCCTCAATTCCTTATGGAACATCCTACCTGGCTTTCTATATTGGACCCTCTGGAAAGAACGTAACCACAGAATCTTCAACAGCACTTCCAGATCTATAGACGACCTCTGGATTATTCTCAAAAAAAACATTCAAGAAACTCTGGCCATTAGAGCATGGAATGAAGAGGATTGGCCAGAAAGCCATCAGGAGCGACACATTTTGAAGGAATGGAATCTTGTACTTAAGTCACCAGACACGACCACCATCAAACCCCCCACCAAAGCCGCTTCTCCTTCTTATTGGTCCCCTCCTGCACCCAACTCCTTCAAGCTGAACTTCGACGGTGCTGCCAAAGGCAACCCTGGTCCGGCAGGCTTTGGAGGAGTTATCCGTAGCCACAATGGAGAATCAATGCAAGTATACTACGGCACAATGGGCACTGATACTAACAATGCCGCGGAGCTAGAGGGTCTTTGGAAGGGAATATGCATAGCGGATCAGAACCACCTCTACCCTCTGGAAGTTGAAGGCGACTCCCTTATACTCATAGCAATTGCTAAGAGAATACAAGCCGAAGCTAAAGCAGTCAAGGTAGCAAAAAGCTGGAGATTGCTAAGCCGTCTGGAAGCCTTGGAGGAAAAGCTCTATACTTCCCTCAATATAACCTTCCATCATGTAAGGAGAACAACCAACCAGGTTGCAGATCGGTTAGCAAATCAAGGGGTGTCACAGTCGATACCATACTTTTCAGGCCCTCTAGATACAGTTGAAGATGCTCAACTCAAACAGGATTGCATCTCTTTGGTGCAAAAAGATCTCCCCTCCCCAGATGCGGGTGCTTACGATGACTGAATGGCGGGTGGCGAGTCACATGGGCAGCTGTCAGCCCAGACAAGCCACCATTAACCTTCACGCCAAGCCATTAAATGCGCAGGTGAATTCATGCGAGGTGAAGAACCGTTCGGCTCTAGAGAAATTTTTGGGGACAGGGACAATCCTGGGGAAGGAAACCTGGGTTAAGGCGCCATTCAATGCGCGTCCTGGACAAAGGATTATGGCAATCCATAAGAGCACTAACCATGCTGTATTCCAACATAGCTTACAGAGACCTGAGCAGACTCTGAAGGCAATAGAGCACACCCTGGTCAGGTGCAAGATTTTACCAAGGATTCTGGTGAGCGATTGCAGAATGTCTGAGCGGCTAAGGATGAGCAGTCGCAGAGGAGGTTCAAGGGGCCGTCCTTCTACTCAGAGGCCCGCCACTTCACCCGCTTCCTCTGTTGACATTCCTCCCGAACAAGGTAACAGTCCGCGCAGTACAATTGGCCAGCAAATTGGAAGAGGAAGGGGAGAACCCATGGATTGCGGGCACTGGGAACATCCCGCGGTTAAATACCGCATACCCTGCACTCTGGAGAACAATATGCTAATTGTGTCAGTCACTGTTGAGCACTGTAGCGACCTCCGAAGGCCACGGGACGACCTGACAATGCCCAAGGTTGATATGCAGGTCCCCAGGGTGGATTTAAGGCAGCCCACTCATGCTGAAGAAGCCGGAACCAGTGAAGTGCCTACCCAAGGAGGGATGAGCCCAGCTGAGGCGGAAGACAAGAAGGTCAAGGGGTTAAAGAAGGAGGGCGAGCCTCACCTGACAGATGAGGAATAACACAGCGGCCTCTCCGCTCTCATGGCCAGGAATGCAGCTCTCAGTCCATCTTTTCTCTGTTTTACTCTATGTGTTTGAATGTCAGTGCGTCAAGGTCCACCGTGAATGTCAGTCTACGTGTCATTATCAGTCCAGGTGTCGATTATGCCAAGTAAATGGGTCCTTAGTGTCAAGTTATCTATCCGCTGTGTTGGCTCAAGAGCCTATTGTGTCGATTATGTGTTGGTTCAGTAGGTGGGAAGGGACTGGTTCTTTCTGCCAGATATACTGATGGATAGTCATGGAAAATTCTCTTCGGAGAAACAAGGCTTCAGCCTTTTTGTAAATCTGGATGTAAATTCTCGTTTTTTTGTAATATAAATTAGCTCAGTCTTACAGAGAAAAAAAAAAAAAATTGGTAAATTTACGACAAAAATTTCCAATAATATAACACATTCAACAATTGCAAAAGTTGAGTCTAAGGGTAAAGAACATTTTACAGGATAATTTATTAGACCTCTTTATGGAAATTTAAAGGAAAGCATCCAACATGAGGTGCATCTCTTTGATCCTAAATTCCTAGAGCATGCTTTCAGTCTAGAAAGGCAAGCTAAAAGTAAATATATGGTTTTTAGAAGAGTGGTTACTAATAACTACAGAGAACATCATGCTCCCTCTCCTAACCTTGCTCAATTGAAAAGGTTGAAACCTCAGCAAATGGATGAAAGAAGAGAAAATGGAATATGTTTCAATTGTGACAGCAAGTACAGTAAAGGGCATAAATGCCATGAGAATAAATTATTCTAGATATATTGTGAACAAGGAAAATATCAACAATTGAAACCCTAACAAGATCTAGATCTAAAAGAGACTACTCCAACAATATCTTGTCATGTGTTGGTCAACATCAATACTTCACAACCCTTACTATAAATTGATATATCAAAAAGAAAAAGGTAACAATGTTGACTGATTTAGGTAATACCCATAACTTCATCAATTATAAATTGGCAAAACTTCTCAATTGTTTTGTATTTCCAACACCAGAATTTCAAGTAATGATTGTATATGGAGGTACCATAAACTGTTTAGGGAAGTTCCATAGTATTAAGAAAAATATGGGGGAGTATTTATTGGATAATCCTGTGATTGTAATCCAAATGGGTGGTGTTGATGTCTTAATAGGTGTCTAATGGTTACACTCATTGGGGAAAATGTCCCTTAATTTTCAAGATCTTCTCATGATATTTTCCTCAAGATGTAAGGAAATTGAACTTAGATATATCAAAGGGAAATCCTCTAGATTGATAAGCTCAAACAATGTGGCAAAAATACTCAAAAATGGATATCATGTTGTAATTGCAAAATTATTTGCATTAGATGTTCAAACATCTATATCCTCTACTCCATTAGATCTTCAAAAAGTTATCAACAATCATTCCAAGGTATTGGAGAGATTCCTAAGGTTCTTGCTCCTACTAGAGATCATGATCTTGTTATTCATTTGCAACCTAGAAGTGTACCGCCTAACATCAAGCCTTGTATGCATCCATATGCATATAATACTAATATGTAGGTTTTAACCCCATACAGAAATTACCTGCATACGAATTCTAAAACACAGAAAATAAACAATGCGAGAGCATAACACATAAAACACATATACACAAAGATTTTCCCCTAGATCCCAAAACCGGGACTACCAGCTTGATTTCTCATTATGTTCCTTTAAATGTTACGATACATATTTATACATGCCAAAGCATCCAATACCATGGACCAAACACCATTGCATCCAAAACCATAGACCAAAAACCATTGCATCCAAAACCATGTGCAAAAATCATGCACAAAACCATAGGTAGGTCTACCCAACCTAACATAGGGTCCAAAACCAAAATTTTATGGGGTACTGCCCTGGACCCCATAGAGTGGGGTTACATGCACCCCCAAAACCCCCTATGACCCCCCCCCCCTGCTACGGCAATCGATGCAACGAATGGGGGGCTTCGCCCCCTTCTAACCCCACGATTAACTACATGGGCTAGTCGTGGAAAGAATATAACACAACCCAACATTCTCCCACTTGTTTTTTTCTTTCCACAGGGGGACACAAGAGAGTTTAGTCATTTATACAACGCCCATTGTTTCTCTACACCAAGGGAACTTCTCAAAGCTCACACATTTTGTCAATACATTTGCAATATTCTTTAAAGTGTCCACCTTTACCAGCTACATCTTTTTGTCTTCTATCATATCCCGCACAAAGTGATACTAAACATCAATGTGCTTTGTCTTTGAATGGTAAGCAGGGTTCTTTGCCAATAAAATTGCACTTTGGTTGTCACAGTGTATCCTTACAGCTCCCTGTACTAACCCCATACTTGAACACAATCTCTGCAACCAAACTACATCCTTGCTTGCATGAGTGGCTGTCATGTATTCTGCCTCTATAGTTGATAATGCCACTACAAATTGTTTCTTACTCATCCAACTGACTGCACCTCCAAATAGGTTAAACACATACCCACTTGTAGACCTTCTCTGATCCAGATCTCTAGCCCAGTCTGCATCAACAAAGCCACAGATATCCAAAACTCCATCCAATCCTAGTATTCCTTGATAGCACAAACCATAATCACTAGTGCCACACAAATACCTAAAACCCGCTTCACTGTTGTCCAATGCTCCTTCCTTGTTTTTGACCTAAACCTACTCAATAATCCCATTGCATGTGCAATGTCTAGTCTAGTACAAACCATTGCATACATTAGGCTACCCACCACACTTGCATATGGAACACGGGACATATCCTCTTCCTCTTCTTGTGTCTTGGGACACTGTTCAGCAGATAAATTTACACCTACAGGAATAGGAACCTTCACCAGTTTACTATCCTGCATATTAAACCTTTGCAATATTGTCTCGAAATACTTCCTTTGGTTTAACCAAAGCTTCTTCTTTGCCCGATCTCTTTTTATTTCCATGCCCAAAATATAGTTTGCAGCACCAAGACTTTCATGTCGAATTTTGAGGACAATTGGGTCTTCAAATCCTGGATAATTTCTTTTTCATTTCCAACTAGCAACATATCATCCACATACAAGACGAGTTAAATAACACAGTTGCCAATTAATTTAAAATACATACAGTGATCTGCCTTGCTTCTGGTGAAGCCAAGTACCCGTATAAATGTATCAAATTTCTTATACCACATCCTTGGTGATTGTTTTAACCCATACAGAGACTTCTTTAACTTGCATACCAGTTCTTTCTTACCCTTCACTGCAAAGCCTTTAGGTTGCTTCATGTAGATCTCCTCTTCCAGATCCCTGTCAAGAAATGATGTCTTCACATCCATCTGTTCTACCTCAAAATCAAAAGCAGCAATAGTAGATAAAAGTAATCTAATAGAAGTTACCTTGGTAATAGGAGAAAAAATATCACCAAAATCAATTCCCTGCACGTGGGAATAACCTTTTTCTACCAATCGAGCTTTGTATTTCTCCATCTTTCCTTCTTCATTTGTCTTCTTCTTGAACACCCATTTGTTACCAATGGGTTTCCTTCCAGCCGGCAACTCCACCAGATCCCAAGCCTCATTTTTGTGCAAAGATGTCATTTCATCAACCATGGCCTCTTTCTAGAGTGTTCCATCCTCTGAATCTATTGCTTCCTTCACAGTTCTAGGATCATCATCAGTAATAGATAAAGCAAAATTTGAACAGAAAGCAGATGGACTATACCTTCTTTCTTGAACTGATCTTCTCACACCCGGAGTTTGTGGCTCTTCATCTTCTGATTCCTCCTCTATTGTAGAGTCTGATTCTTCCTCCTTTAGCTCAAACTCTATCTTCT
>APFE030167666.1:131616-170965 GCA_000404065.3 Pinus taeda
AATACCCTTAGATGTGAAAGAGAGGGTTTCTTACCAATCCATACCTCTTGTGGAGTCTTATCCTCCAACGCTAATGAAGGTGATCTATTGACCAGGTAACATGTTGTCTCCACCGCCTCTACCTAGAATTCTTGTCCTAAACCAACACCACTAAGCATGTTTCTTGCCCTTTCCATCAACATCTTGTTCATTCTTTCTGCAACTCCATTTTTCTGAGGTGTATATGGAGTAGTCTTCTGTCGTGCTATACCACACTTCTTATAGAATTCGTCAAATTCCTTACTGCAAAACTCTCCACCATTATTTGTCCTCAACACCTTTATCTTCTTCTCTGTCTGGTTTTCCACCAGAGCCTTAAATTCTTTAAACCTGTCAAAGACTTCAGATTTCTTCTTAAGGAATTGTATCCATGTATTCCTTGAGAATTCATCTATAAATGATACATAGTACATAGAATTACTCGGTGATGGAACCTTCACAGTTCCAAACACATCACTGTGCACAAGCTCCAATATCTATTTCACCCTCTTGCCACCAGAGTGGAAATTCACCCGATTCTGCTTCCCATATACACAATTTTCACAGAAATCAAAATCCAGAGAGCTATTACTCATACCTTCTACCATACCTTTACCATGAAGTATTCGAAGGAACTTCTCTCCAATATTTCCAAGCCTTTGATGCCACAGCATGGTCTTCTCTCCAGAGACCACTAGATTTTCTACTCCACTTTCACGAACCACAGAATTTTTGCACCCATCAACAACAGTGCTAACTTGTAGCTTGTACAGAGTTCCAATCCAAACTCCCTGCATCAATACCAGTGCTCCTCGAATCATCTTGCAAGTATCCTTCTCAAACACAGTTTTTACACCTGCATCATCCAGCTTGCTTACATAAATCAGATTTTTGGCCAATGCAGGAATATGTAGAACACCCGGAAGTGTTCTAACCCTTCCACCTTGCAACTTCAACTTTACTTTTCCGCGACCAATGATTCTAGCCTTCCTATCATCCCCTAAGAAGACATCACCACCATCGTCTTTCTCATACTCGCAGAACCACTCTCTATGGGGAGTGAAGTGAAAGGATGCACCTGAGTCAATCAACCATGCCTCATGATCTACATGTGTACTTGAAGAAGCCAAGTACACATCCTCACCTTCATTTGAGGTGGTTTTCACCTCTGCAAAAGGAGAATCATCAGATCCCTTTCCTTTGTCAAGAGATTTAGATTTACAATACCTTTTGTAGTGCAATTCCTTTCCGCATTTCCAACACACCACCTTTATAGGTTTTCTTGGAGATTTAGATCTCCCTCTAGATTTAGATCTCCCACTCGATGACTTATTTTCATTTCTGTTATGGGACCGTCCTCATACAGACAAGGCATCACCGTTCTGGCTCTCCATATTTTTCCGTCTCATCTCCTCTGTCAGCAAGGATGAGACTATTTCATCAAACTGCAAGGCAGTTGCATTGCTACCTATTGTAATAACCAGACTATCCCACGAATCTGGTAGAGAACACAACAAACTAATTCACTTATATTCATCTGAAATTTTGATATCAACAGATGATAACTGACTTACCATAGTATTAAATTCATTCAGATGCTCTGTCACCGAGTCTCCATCTTTCATCCTCAGGTTATACATCTTTTTCTGTAGGAACAGTTTATTCACCAAAGACTTACATTGGTACAAATTCCCTAACTTTTCCCACAAAGCCTTCATCGTAGCTTCCCCTGATACATTCAGTAATACTGAATCTAAGACACACAATCGTATTGTGCTCTTTGCCTTCCGATCCAACTTCTTCCATTCTTCATCAAACACTCCCATTTGTTTAGTACCTAGATCTACCGCGATCCATTGATCTTTATCCACCAACAGATCCTCCATCTTGGGTTTCCACAACTCAAAACTCTGACCATTAAATTTCTCGATCTCTATATTTCCATTGCTCACCATCTTCTTTCACCAGTAGAATCGATCTTGCAGATCTCCCACTGAACAAGGTTTACCACAGGCCCAAGTGAAACCCCTCATCAAAAAAGGCATCCCCTTGAAGCCAAAATAGCTCTGATACCAAATGTAGGTTTTAACCCCGTAAAAAAATTACCTGCATACGAATTCTAAAACACAGAAAATAAACAATGCGAGAGCATAACACATAAAACACATATACACAAAGATTCTCCCCTGGATCCCAAAACCGAGACTACCAGCTTGATTTTTCATTATGTTCCTTTCAATTTTACAATACATATTTCTACATGCCGAAGCATCCAATACCATGGACTGAAAACCATCGCATCCAAAACCATGGACCGAAAACCATCGCGTCCAAAACCATGTGTGAAAATCATGCACAAAACCATAGGTACGTCTGCCGAACTTAACATAGGGTCCAAAACCAAAATTTTCCGGGGCACTGCCCTGGACTCCATAGAATGGGCTTACCTGCACCCCTCAAACCCCCTATGACTCCCCCGGCTACACAATCGACGCAACGAAGGGGGGCTCCACCCCCCTTCTACCCCCCCAGTTAACTACGTGGGCTAGTCGTGGAAAGAATATAACACAACCCAACATGATATTGAGAAAATTGTTCAACAAATGTTAAAGGTTGGCATCATTAATACTAGCCAAACTGTTTTCTCTTCACTAGTAGTGATAGTTATAAAAAGGATGGTTCATGGCATATGTGTCTAGATTACATACAACTCAACAAAATTACAATCAAAGACAATTTTTCTATTCCTATCATTGATGAATTATTAGATGAATTGCATAGAGAACGTTTCGTTATTATATTGGAACTTTGTTCAAAATATCATCCAAATAGAATGAGGCAAGACAACATTTCAAAAAGAACCTTTAGAACACATGAAGGCCATTATGAGTTTTTGGTTATGCCACTTGGACTCACTGATGCACCTTCAACATTTCAAAGCTTTATGAATTCTATTTTGAAACCCTTCGTTAGAAAATTTGTGTTGTCATTTTTTTTATATAATATACTATTCTACAACAAATATTGGGAAGACCATGTAAAACATGGAGAGGGTATTAGCATTATTGGAAGAGGAACAACTATATGAAAATCCTTCTAGGTGTACCTTTAGTTTTAAATAAGTGGGATATTTGGGTCATATTATATCTCATGAAGGTATCAAAGTGGACCCTAAAAAAATCATAGTTATGATGGAATAGCCAACCCCTAAGACCTTGAAGAAAATTAGATGATTCTTAGTATTGACATGATATTAGCCCAATTTTATCAAGAATTATGGTCAAATAACGGCACCTCTAAAAAATTATCAAATAAGGAAGTGTTTTCCTAGACTCAAGAAGTAACCAAAGCTTTTTAAAAACTTAAAGAGGTTATGTGTGCAACTCTCATCCTAGCCACACCTAGCTTTAAAAAAACCTTCATTATGGAGTGTGATGCCTTGGGCCATGGCATTGGTATAGTTTTCATATAGGAAGTAAGGTCTCTCACCTCTCAAAGTAGTTAACTTAAACTAAATAACTTATCTAAACCCATATATGAAAAAGAAACATTGGTCATACTAGATGCAATTAAGAAATGGTGTCCATGCCTAAGAAGAAGACACTTCAAAGTAAAAATAGATCATGATAGTTTGAAGTAATTTTTAGAACAAAGACTATATTTTTAGAATAGAAACACAAATGGGTTACAAAGATGCTAGGTTATTACTTTGAAATTATCTACAAAAATGAAAAAAAAAAAGTGGTAAATGTGCCCTCTCAGGGAAAGAGGAAGACATGGAGGAGTTACTATGCACTATTTCCATTCCACAATTTAACCAAGTGGAAGAAGCAAGGATAGAATGGAAACATAATGAGAAGGTATGCAAGATCATTTAGAAAACTACAAGAGGACCCTTATGTAGCAGAAAAATTTAAGTGGAAGAATGATTTGTTGGATGTTACAGCCATTAGCCATATTAAGCCAACGTTGGAAAGAAGTTTCAATGGGTTTTATTACAGGTTTACCCAAATCTAAAGGAAATAATTTCATTATGGTAGTGGCCGATAGAATGACAAAGTATGGCCATTTTTTCTCTCTTTCTATTCCTTTTAAAGAAAGCACAACGGCAAAAGCATTCATGGAAACAATCTAAAAGCTACATGGAATCCCAAAGATTATAGTAAGTGATAAAGATCCAATTTCCACTAGAATTTTTTTGACTAAATTATATTCTTGTTTCGGTACTCAAATGGCTCTCAAATTAGTTTACCATCCTCATTTCAATGGAAAAAATAATATCGTGAATAATGTTTAGAAGGATATTTGAGTTGCTTTGCATCTGAGAAACATACACATTGATTTAAGTGTTTCCCCTTGGCAAAAGAGTGGTATAACACATCATTCCATACTTCATCAAAAATGTATCCCATTTATGGCACTTTATGGATCATATCATCCTCCATCCCTTATGTCACCCTTAAAAGGGACTATAAATGCTAAAAAATGTTGAGGACCATATAGGGCACCAATAAGAGGTTATCAAACTATTGAAGGAAAACTTTGGTTATAACACAAATAGGATGAAACAACAAATAGATAAACATGGCCTTGAAAGAGAATTTGAAGTGTGGAATTGGGTATTTGTGAGAGTACAACCATATAATGCATGAACCCTCGTATTTATGATCAGTGAACACTTTAGATAAAGTGATATTATATATATATGATTCTAAAAACATATTGCATCATTATATGGAATATTAATCAAAGTAGAGATTTAATATTGTGATCCATAGATTGTGAGTGTTTTGTGAACCATGGTTTTGTTAAGAATTATGGGTTGAGGGCCTTTGTGTCATAATATTTAAGCTTGTGTCCATTAGAGGTTTAGTTACGACAATATTTGACTCTAGTGTATTTTACAATGTTTTAATTAACACAAGTAGATTTTCCATATTTCAAGTGGTATGAGTTGCAAAATTATATTACTTATATTTTCTTGTAAGTTCATATGAAATTGCATTAGTTATTGGTAAAAATTGAAATTGTAACATCAAGGAGGATGTTGTGTCATAATATTAGACAAGTCATGGTAGTAAGAGCTATATAATTTGTAATGATATTAGAGTTAACATTTATTCTATGCGTTTCTCAAAGTGCATAATTCATGGTAAACACTTGTTTAGGAAAGGTTGGTGCACACATATAAGGATTTGGGAGTACTTCCTCCCTTTACGTCATCATATTAAATCCAATTGTGATGCTAGAGATTTGCAAACACGGTATCAGACCCAATTTATAATGCTAGAGATATGTAAAGTTGAATTATCATATAAAATTGTCATAATCATATAATGTTGAATTCTTAGAATTGTTCGGTTCTTTTGTAATTTATTTTGAAGGCCCTAAACTTACTAAAAAAATCCAAGAACTGTGGTTGTTATATTTGAATACCTAAGATCTTAAAATTATTTCATTTGGTATTGATATATGAGTTTGTGAAGTTTTTTGGTGAGTGGGGGATAGTTTATTCTGCAAGCATCCCTCCTTAGAACATTGAGCTAGATGAAAAGAATTATCCTATTTGGAAGTTTAGGGTGCTAGAACTACTAATGAGGTATAGATTATATAAACTTGTGGAGGGTGAGGAGACAACTCTTGTTGATGATACATAGTTAAAAAAAAAATCCTTAAGATGTGTAAAATATCATAAATGATATTTTGGGAAATCACATTGTTCCTTGAACTAAGATTTTTCTAGTTCATATAAGATATGGACCACTTTATGGAACTTATATGATACTTTTAACATGGACAGGATTATATAATTAAGGAGCTATATATATGCATGAAAAATGTTTTATTATGAATGTGTCATTGGTTACATGACTCATCAAGGTGTGAGAGGTCAACCATATGTAGTTGGTGACAATGTTTATGTTAAATATCTTGTGGTGTTAACCATGAAGGGATTGATAGAAATTTTTGAGAATTTAGTAAAACACTATATGAGCTTGGTGTCATTCTAATATGGTGGGAATAATTCATGAACAAATTTAAACATAAGAATTTAAATCAATATATTACAAGGAAATCGTACAAGAAGAAAGAAAATAAGTTTGTGTAAGCTAGTTCATAAAAGAACACACAAAAACCCTTGGGAAAGGATGCTTTGTGTTGCTATTGTAACAAACAAAGGCATTATTTTGGAGATTATTTCAAGCATGATATTAAACACAAAATGAAATCATTAAGTTATTAAGGAGAAGAACTAAAAAAAGAGTTAAGACAAAGGTTTTCAATTTTCGTTTATTTATGTATTTACTTTTCCCTTAGCATGCAAGTAATATAAATGTGTGTGTGTGTGTGTGTGTGGTAGATGCATGGTCTATAGATTATGGTGAAACCATACAAGTGACTAAGATATCATACTAGATTGATTATAATCATGTGCATAAAATGTTGGGAGACATATAATTTGTTGATGACAAAAACCTAGAGGTTGTTGGTGAAGGTGATGTGCATGTGTTTCTAAGAATTGGTGATGCATGCAATGTTAAAGAGGTTGCATATAGTTTGAAAAACGATTTGCTTTCTATTAATGAGATGAATAAGTTAAATCTAAACAACATGAACTTGAAAGTGGCAAGAGCCTTGTTGATGAGAAAAAATGTTTTGTGAATGGTAAGGGGATCTCCCCAGTGCAAAGTCTCAGTTAGACCTTACACCATTTGGGAAAGGAGACCTATCCAGTATGTGGAACCAGCTGCCACCATGTTGTTTTGAAGTTTGTTTTGGATGGAATGAGCAATGCATGAGAAAACCAATATAACTTCTAAAAAACATAATTTATAATAGCTTTATGAAATACTATGTAAGTAAGATCCAAAAGGAATCACCATAACCGAAGGAAATAACATGAATATTTAAAGGAAGCATGTAAGCATACTTCAATTAAGATACATGAATAAATGAAAGAGTTCATTTATTGACTATGAATTAGTTCTCAACCAATAATTATGATGAAAGCATAAATAGCATACAAGTTGAAATAAGATGTGTGTTATAAACTAATGAAAGAGTTCATTAACCTTAACCATGGAAATACAAACACATATTGTTGAATCACCACGCGATAAGTCCCACAATGCTCAACAATATATGCATGAAATTGTTGCCTTGGATTAATGAGATTCTCAATATTATGTTGAAATGTCCAATGCACCATTACAAGAAGCATCCATGAAATCCAATAGTGGATTTTCTAAGCTATAACTTGATTTCTCAAAAGGATGTATAAGATTTCCTAAACAAGGTTCTCAAAATGAAGTCCAAAACTAAAGGTCCTTCATAACAATCCATGAGGGTATATTTATACAAAAGGAGGTGACATTTCACCTCCCATGACCTTTCATCTTCCTGCTGGAAACCAGGACAATACTAAGAGGGAGCTGAATGAATATTGTAACAATTTTACCAATTTAAAAAATTATTCCACTTAGTGCACATCATTGAATACTTCATCAATAAATTAAATAACCATAACATATATTAATGTCAACAATCTCATCGGAACACACAAGAAAAGTAACTTTTAGAACTATTCTTCAATTCATTCACAGTGCAAGTTGCAACTTGCAATTACAAAGTTCTAGCTTCAATCAACAAGAAGTTACAACTTCCTAATTTATCAGATGCAAATGAATGGGGTTATAACCCCAACTATTCTCCAATACCCACTAGAAGGAGCACCAACCCCTAATCATCAACCAACAACTTACTTTGACACTCATTATTCCATTTTTAATCCATTTTCATACTAGAATTGTTAATCCCTTCTCTACTTTTCTAATAAATAATTTATCCCTATCACCCCTCAAAAAATCACCTATAGAAATCTCTAATTACTGTGAAAAACACCACCTCACCATACCAACACCTTTCTACTCTAGAAGCTCCGTCTCAAACTCAATTGTTGCATTCAACTTGATCAGGCCTTCTTTTATAGATTTTCTTTTGCTATATTTGGTCTTGAATTTGTGCATGAAGTCTTCTTTTTTTCTCCTTTGTCCTGCTTCTTTTGTCTTTGGACTATGTTTTTTATTATGGGTTCCACCTCTAAGTTAAATTGGCCTTCTCTTCCTTTTTTGCCACTTAAACTAAGTTTTTCTGCTAATTATAGTAAGTTACAGGTTTTAGCGGTGTTCCTTCTAATTTTAACTGCGGTTCTATTTTGGCTTAACTGCCAAAACTAGATCTTAACTGGAAGTTCCACCCTTTTGTCTTTAATCCCCTTTCCTTTTGGTCCTTTACTTGATTTTTTCCATAGGACCGCTCTCTGCGACCACCATCTTAGGCCCTGGGCATTAAGCCCCTTCAAGTCTTATTGGGCACCTGTTTCCTTTGTTAGCAGATTTGCGTCGTTGGTCACGCTTCTACGTGAAGCGACCATGCCCAGTGTTGAGGTCCAAGCTCCCAGATTTTTTATTAATTGGAATTCTTGAAAAGTTATGATATTCCAGGATCCAAGGATGTCCCCACATTCTATTTATGATGCACTCTTTCTCCTCCACTCTTGCATGGAACTTGTGTCTAGTGCTAAGGTCGGAGCTCCACTTATCCAGTTGGGGTCTTGTAGCTAGGTTGTCGTGTCCATGGGGGCCACCCAACGCTTTCTCTATTGGTGGTTTCTTCTACTACCATGGCCCGACTCTCTCTTCCTGGTGTCGCCTCCATTTCCATTTACCAATGCTGCCAACGTAAATATTGCAAGATGAACTCTCTTGTGGGGTCCTCTCGGCACTTCTCTAATTGGTTGTCACTATGTCAGCGTGTCGACATGTCTTGGCACCCACCGCCCAGAAAACCTCTTATGCACCATTTTAAATATTTTGGGCTTATTCCACTAGGATTACATCACTACTACCACGTGTCATCCTCTGAGTGGTAACACATGTCACATAAAAAAGGGCCACTTGGCTGCCCAAAAACACCAAATCTTCCTGCCACATGTCTACCTACTATTGATTGATGCTGACGCCATCCTTTTCTATTGTTTAATCTCTCAGCGTTTTGACATGTCTCAGCACCCACCACCCAAAAAAACCTCTTGTGCACCATTTTAAATCTTTTGGGCTTATTCCACTAGGATTACATCACTACTACCATGTGTCATCCTCTGAGTGGTAACACATGTCACACAAAAAAGGGCCACTTGGCTGCCCAAAAACACCAAATCTTCCAACCACATGTCTACCTACTATTGGTTGATGCTAACGTCATCCTTTTCTATTGTTCAATCCAATCATGAGTTGCCACATGTCCTATTGCCGGAGAGGAGAGAGAAAAGTTCTTTCGACACCACTCTTGAACAGATTGTAATTTTGGGAGGGGTACCCTCGAAGTAGCTCTTTGTCATCGACCTGCGATCAACTATGCGGGGAAATATTTCTAGGATCATTGAGCCCATCTAACGGATTGTCTCTAGTGCCCCCCAAAAATTCACCACTTAGCTCAGTGCTTTCTTCCTTGCACTTAGCCTTGGGTTCTAAAATAATTTCATCAGGGTGAACCATCTGGGCCAACCTGTCAGACAGGCTCCATGTCTAGCCAATAAAAGAATTCTTCATCGATGATGTGGCCTTCACTTAAGCCTGGATCTTCTTGTAGAGGCTTCGCTGCTAGGTTTGGCACTTGTGCCATCTTCAGCTACACGCTAAAGGCTCCTCTAAATATTTGACTTTGGGGTCATAGAGCTTTGACTTGCTCTAAATTTTGATCCATGAGGTATTTTTAGGACTTTATACCATTGGAAGGCTCTTTCAAAGCTCTATCCATCTAGGTGAGTTTCCTCTGCACCTGAGATGATTTAGTGCTCCAAAACTAGCTCCAAGACTATTGCATTGATTCTAATATTTTTCCCTTCTTGTATGCGTGGAACCAGCTCCTTGAGATATTTCTTTGACATATGTTCCTCCTGCTGACACCTATTGTCACATTTTGACATCAATGACAACATGTTTCCAACATTCTCCTCCTTTGGCATTGACGGCAACACCAAGAACAAAACAAAAAAAAAACCTTTTCTCTTCTAGGAACACCCTTAGCAAAACACGAGTGTTTCTCCCCCTAAGATAAACTTATGTTTTTGTGCATACCACTATATTTGTTTTGATCTTATAGATTTCTCTCGCTTTAGATTTCTCCTTCCATAGATCTCTCCCTTAGTTTTAATTTTGTTTGTTCCACTAAATCGCTCCCTCTTTGACATCAATGGAAAAGACACCAACATGCTCCCCATGTCACCATACTTCTCTAGTCATGTTGATCCTGTGGACCTGGCATATTCACCATGATATGTTGATAATGCAATAACTTTCGTTCTTCCTCTTAAAGAAAGATCTAGTGGAGGGAGGTAAGAGACACAACTCCCAACCATTTCCTCAAATACTCAAATTGTTCTGTAGGAAGTGGCTTGATGAAGATATCAACAACTTTCTCTTTTGGTAGGTATATACTCCAACTTCACAATCTTAGCTACAAATTTCTCTCTCAATAAATGATACTTGATGGGAATATGCTTGGTATTGGAGTGAAAAACTTAATTCTTTGACATGCTTATAGCACTTATGTTGTCACAAATGATGAGGATCAGTTTCTCAAAGACCACTTGCACATCTTTCAAATTTTGCTTCATCCACAAAATTTGGGTGTAACAAGAAGTTGTCGCAATATATTCTACTTCAGCTATATATAAGGAAATGGAAGCTTGCTTCTTGCTCAACCATGAAACTAGAATTTCTCCAAGAAACAAAGCACCACCACTTGTGCTCTTTCTATCATCCAAATCACTTGCCCAATAAGCATTAGTATAAATAGTAAATGAGAAATATTTACCTCTTGGGTACCAAAGTCCATAGTCTATTGTTGCTCTGAGATATCTAAGAATGATTTTGGCTGATAAGAGATGGCTTTGTCTGGGAGTTGCTTCAAATATTCCAACTATAGAAAAAGCTTGCATGATGTCTAGTCTTGTGGTTGTCAAGTATAAAAGGTTGTCAATGATGGATATATATAAAGTATGGTCCACTGCTAGAGTTTCATCCATCTTGCTGAGCTTATAACATGTTACCATTGGAGTGCTCACTAAAGAGCATTCTTCCATGACAAATTTCTTCAATACTTGTTTGATATACTTTCCTTGAGAGATAAAAATTCCTTTGGGGGTTTGTGCAATTTGCAATCCAATGAAGTAGGAAATCTCTCCAAGCATGGACATCTCAAACTCTACCTTCATACCAGTTGTAAAGTCATTGTTCAGAAAATTTGAAATACTTGCAAAGATGATATCATCAAGATATACTACCACCACAATGAGTTTGTCATCCTTTTCTTTGACATATAAGTTTGTCAGTTGCACCTCTCTTGAATCCACACTTGAGAAGGTAGTTGTCTAGCTTGGAATACCAAGCTCTAAGGGCTTGCTTAAGACCATACAAAGCCCTCCTAATTCTACAAACATAACCTTGTTTATATGTCAGTTGAAAACCATCTGGCTTCTCTATATATACTTCCTCATGTAGCTCTCCATTGAGAAAAGAGGACTTGACATCCATTTGATAAATTTTGAGCCTCTTAAAGCAAGCATATGCCAAAAAAATTCTTATTACTTCTAATCTAGAAATAGGATCAAAATTTTCATCAAAATCCAAGCCTTTTATTTGAGCATAGCCTTTGCATATCAGCTTGACCTTGTTTCTTGCTACTTCTCCACGTTCATTCAACTTATTCCTTAATACCCACTTTGTGCCAATGACACTCTTGTTTACAGGTCTTGGAACAAGTTCCTAATTTTATTTTTTCTCTATCTAGTCCAATTCTTCATTCATGGCCTTTAGCCAATGTTGATCTTGATTGCATTGAACAATATCCTTTGGTTCCTCCATGGACAACAGGGAAACATGTGCTTGCGTATGGCCATAGAGAAGCTTTCGTCTTGTCTGCAATCCATAATTTAATTCACCAACTATTTGATCATTTGGGTGGTGTTTTTGTACATACCTTGGGGGATCTCTAACTTGAGGACTAGAGGGTTCTTCCTTGCTTTCTTCTACAATTACCTCATCATTCTCGTTAACAATGCTTATCGGTTCATCAGTGCTGGCCTTTTCGAGTTATTTCACTTCTTGGCCATCGTGCTCATCTACTGGCACATCAATGTAGTGAATGATTCTCTTGCTGACTCTATTATAGCATTTGTAACCCTTGTTATTCTGTGAATAACCCAAAAAAAATGCCATCATCTCCTCGGGCATCTAATTTTCCAAGTTCTTCATCATTTTCTCTTAATGTAACATTTGTTGTAAAAAAAATTGAAGTGTTTTATTGTTAGAGGTCTTCCAACCCATAGCTAATATGGAGTTTTGTCACTCTTGGGTCAAAAATGAGCATTGTTGAGAATGAAAAATGTTGCGTGAATAGCCTTTGCCCAAAACCTTTGTTGAACTTTCTTTTTGTCATCGTAACTCTGGCTAACTATTGTACAGACTTGTTTTCTCTCACTACAACACCATTTTGTTGGGGATTATTTGCTATGGTAAATTTCCTCTTAATGCCATTTGACTTACAAAATTCATCAGATTCCTTTGAAGTGAACTTACTTCAATTGTCTAAACTTATGATTTTGATTTTGCAGTCAATTTCATTCTCATCCATTGCTTTACACTCTTTGAATTTCTCAAAAGCTTTAGATTTCTCTATGAGGAATGAAACCCATATCATCCTACTGAAATCATCAATTATTAACATAAAATATAGCATACCTATGGTTAACTGCATTCTAGATGGTCCACACAAATCCATGTGTACCAATTGCAATGGTTTTCCTGAAGTGTTTTCCTTTCCCTTGAAACAAACTCGTGCTTTATTTCCTAGTGGGCAAAATTTACAGATAATATTCTCTAGATTTGAAAGCCTCAGAAAATCCATAACTTCATTTTTCTTGCTAAGCTTGAAAATTGGGTCAAAGTTTAGATGTCGAAGCATTTTGTGCCACAACTATCTCTCATCTGTCTTTGATAAGTATCACTTTTCTATCTTTTCTTTGAGCACATAGACATTATTGTTTATTCTTACAGCTTCAACAATTATTTCTCATGTACCTATGGACTTGATTTGAAATTCTTTAGCTTTGAAAACCACATCATAGCCTTGTTCACACATCTGATACACACTCAACAGTTCATGTTTCAACCCATCAATATACAAAATGTTCTTAGCTTTACCTTTTCCATTTGAGAGACGGGCCACTCCTTTTCCAATTATTTTATCTAGAGCGTTGTTACCAAAGGTCACATTACTTTTATCAATAGGCTCCCAAGTGAGAAACTTACTTCTATCTCCTGTCATGCTCCTAGAACAACCATTGTCCACATACCATGGCTCCCACCATTGTGAGCATACAAGTCAATGTCACATTGCTCTAATTTCTCTTTCTCTTTCTAGCCTTTGGGCTTTTGTTCAATTTGTTCAATAACTGGCTTTGTCTTCTTTTCTTTAACCCTGAAATTTACTACTATATGCCCAAAATTTTGGCATTTATAAAATTGCACTTGATAATTTAAGGGGGCAAATGAATTATTATACCTAGATCTGCTTCTTCTCTATTGAATTCTTCTCTTGGATCTAAATTGTGTGTAAGAGATATTAACCCTACAGTTTGTTGCTATGTGGTTATAATTGTTGCATGTGAAACAATACCCTAGGAAGATATCATTGTGCTTGGATGGTTTCCTTCTACATTGAGCATAATTTTGGGTATTTTGATTTGCATGGACAACGTACTACCTTTGTTTTTGTTGATTTCTCTTTTGCTAAGTAAGTGTCTCTTGTTGTTTTGCAGTCCTTTATTTTTTTGGAACAAAGATAATTTCATTTTTACCCTTTAATTGAGTTGTTGCGCAGGATTCAGCATCGAAAACAAGACCAATTCGGTCTTTGGAGATGCGTTAAGACTCCATAATTTCATTTAATTTTTTTGTCCCTTTGTTGAATTTTTTATTAAATTTGAGCTATGTTTTAGCCTTTTCAAGCTCCTTCTTCAACAACACAATTTCTCCTTCCATCTTCTCACACATTTTATCCTTTTCATTCAACTATTGGTTCAAGGAATCTTGTATTTTCTTACCTTCTTCTAACTGTAGAAGTAATGGCTCTATTGCCTCAACGATTTCTTTTATCAAGGATTATTTATGGGTTTTGTTTTTCTTTCTCAGCCTCTCTATTTCCTCAAGAGCACTTACCAACTCTCCCTCAAGGTCGACCTCTCCCTCTTCATTATCAAAATTAATAGCCTCAACTTGCAGATTTATAGTGGCCATCAACATGAACTCCTTGGGATTTCATCATCTTTGCCCTCATCCAAGGATTAACTAGGCTCACTTTCAGAGGAGCTCCCATATTGAGCATATAAACCTCTATTCTTAGCCTATTTTTGTCCTTTTGAACCTTCTTAAATTTTTCTTTAGGGTCATAGTCCTTTTTCTTGTTTTCAAGACACTTTGATGCATAATGACCAACTTGGCCATAGTTAAAACATTTGAAGGGCAGCTTAACTTTATACTTTCTTGATCCTTGCTTGAGCTTCCTCACAAAGTTATCTTATTCTTCATATGATTCCCAACATGAGACATAATTCTCATCCTTGCAAGTCTTCATTGCTTTGAAGGTTGATTCTTTAGTTGTGGACTTTCCTTTAGAACTCCTTATCTCATAGGCAGTGTGTATTCCAAGGAATTGATCTAGAGTGAGAGTGCTCAGATTCTCCATTTATTCAATGGCTGACACCTAGGGATTAAACCTCTCAGGAAGAGATCTCGGTACCTTTTGAACTACCACATCTTCATTTAGCTTCTCATCAAGCCCTCTTATGGTGTTCACAACTTCATCAACTCTTTGAAAATAATTTTCAATATATTCATCATCATGAATTCTCAATGATTCAAAATGGATCCTAAAACCTTGGAGTTTATTTTTCTTTACCTTTTTGTCTCCTTCATATTAATTTCTCATCTTCTCCCAGATTGTTTTGGAATATTTACAATTCATCACCTTGACAAGTTTCTATTCAGGTAGGCCGACAAGCAGGGCATGCATTGCTTTAGCATTGCATGTGAACTCCAACTTATGATGTTTGGTAACCAATGTTGGAGGACTTTAATATTTTCTTCCACACATAATATCCAAATGATTGAATGTAGGTCTTCATCTACACTTTCTAAAACACACAGTTTGTTCCATTGAACATAGGTGCCTTATTGATAAAACTTCCTCCCTGGTTTTCCATGGTCCTTGATCTTTCTTCTAGTTGTTAAACTGATTAGAAGTAACCTCCCGATGATCCCAAATGTTAGAAACCAGGACAATACTGAGAGGGGGGTGAATCAGTATTGTAGCAATTTTAAAAAAATTACTTAGTGCACATCATTGAATATTTCAATGATAACTTAAATAACCATAATAGATATTAACATCAATAATCGCAATCGAACACACAAGAATAAGTAACTTTCAGAACTATTCTTGAATTCATTTATAGGGCAAGCTATAACTTGCAATTACAAAGTTTTTTCTTCAACCAGTAGGAAGCTATAACTTCCTATTTTATCAGTTGCAACTGAATGGAGCTACAACCCCAATTATTCCCTAGCACCCACTGGAAGGGGCACCAACCCCTGATCAGCAAGATGCAACTTTCTTTAACACTCATTGTTCCATTTTTCATCAATTTTCATACTAGGACCATGAATGCCTTCTCGGCTTTTCTAAGAAACAATTTATCCCTGTCACCCCTCAAAAATCGCCTACAACAATCTCTAATTACTATGAAAATTACAACCTCATCATACCAACACCTCACTTTTCCAGAAGCTCTATCTCAAAATCAATTATTGCATTCTGCTTAATCGGGCCTTCTTTTATAGATTTTCTTTTGTTATCTTTGGCTTTGAATTTGTGCATGAAGCCTTTACTTTTTTCTTGTGTCCTGCTTCTTCTGTCTTATGGGTTGTGTTTGTTGGTATGGGCTCAATCTCTAATTTAAATTGGCCTTCTTTTCCTTTTCTGCTAGTTAAACTAATTTTTTCTGCTAATTCTGGTAAGTTACAGGTTTTAGCAGTGTTTCTTCTAATATTAGTTGTAGTTCTATTTTGACTTAATTGCCAAAACTAGCTCTTAACTGGCAGTTCCACCTTTTTGTCTTTAAGCCCCTTTCTTTTTTTTCCTTTACCTAATTATTGCCATAGGACCGATATCTGATACCATTGTTTTTAGGCCCAAATCACTGAGCCCCTTCAACTCTTTTCAGGAGCCTATTTCCTTAGTTAATGGCTTTGCATCATTGGTCACATTTCTACGTGAAGCAACCATGCCTAACGCTGATGTCCAAGCTCCTGGATTTTTTAATTGGAATTCTTAAATATTTACAGGATTCTAGGATCTAGGGATGACCCCATATTCTATTATCGTTGCACCCCTGGTCCTCCACTGCTGCATGGAACCTATGTCTAGCACTAAGGTCGAAGCTCCCTTTAACCCGCCAAATTCTTGTTTCTGAGTTGATGTGCCTATGGGAACTGCCCGACACTTTCTTTATTGGTTTTCAATTCTACTACTATGTCTTAGCTCTCTGTGCCTAGAGTCACCACCATTTTCATTTACCAATGCCACTGAGGTAAATCTCATGGAATGAACTATCCTGTGGGGTCTTCCCGACACTTCACTAATTGTTGTCGCTCTATCAGTGTGTCGACGTGTCCCATCACCTTTCGCCCAAAAAAACCTCTTGTGCACCATTTTAAATATTCTGGGCTTATTCTGTCAGGATGAAATCACCATTACATCATTGCTACCATGTGTCAGCCTCCAAGTGGTGATACACGTCACATGGAAAAGGGCCACTTGGGTCCCCAAAAACATTGAATATGCCTACCATGAGTACACCTCTTATTAGCTTATGCTTACAACATCCTTTGCTATTGTTCAGGCCAGTCATGAGCTACCACCTATCCTATTGTAATAGAGGAGAGATAAAAGTTCCTACGGAACCACTCCTAAATGGATTGTAGTTTTAGGATGGGTGCCCCTGGAGTAGCTCTTTGTTGGTTATCTGCGCAGTCAAGTGTACATGAAATCATTTACGAGACCATAGATCCTATCTAACAGATTATCTCTAGTTCCCCCTAGAAATTTTCCATGTAGCCCGACACTTTCCTCCCTCTACTTAACCTTGGGTTCTAAAATGATTTCGCCAGGGTGAACCCTCCAAGCCAGCCTGTGATGCAGGCTCCACCTCTAGCCAATAAAATAATTCTTCATTTTTTTTTTGGTCTCCACTTAAGCCTGGAGCTTTGCATAGAGGCTCCATCACTAGGTTTGGCACTTGTGCCATCTTTGGCTATGCGCTAGAGGCTCCCCTTGTTGTCTAGGTAAATCCTCTCTGTGAATAAAGACGATCCCTCTAGCCCAATGAGTGGGACTAGCAACCAACATGACAATCTACAAGACACTTTCCTAAATTACTATCAAAATGAAAGAAGAAGAAGGAGACTTGCCTCATTCTAATGCTATAACACACTCCTTTGTTGAATATCTTGATCGCTTGCTCCTCAAGCTCAGCCCTACTGCTCACTTCATTTGAATACCTACACAAGAGGCCAAAGACACAACAAAGCATATAAGTGCAACAATCATAATCGAATGTAATCTACTTAACAGATATAGGAGCATTAATATAAATGAAGCATTAACACGGTCATTTATGGAAAGTGAACCAGCAGTTGTATATCTTAATAAATAAAAAAGGAAGCATACAACCAATCCTTAATGTTAATAAGCCCTCCTTGAGTGAATGTCCAAGTCCAAGCTCAAGCTCTCCAAGCACTCCTTCTCCAAGCCAAATGAGTAGCATGTAGGCACTATCTCAACATAAGGGTGCAAATAATTAGATACCAACCATTTGGGAATGGGAGAGGATGAATTTATAGGCAGGGAGAGGGAGTTAGGATCTCTACAAAGATAGGGGAAAGCCTTCATCTCAAGGAGGAAGCTCATAGGGATAAGATCAAAGGGAAATTTTGGGAGAATTTGACCACATCCACAATGAACAACCTTCAACTCATCCTTCTGGAAGCCTCTAGATCACGAAGCTTCTTGTCCTCTTTGGTAAAACTTGTCTTTTAGGGATTAGCACAAGTATCCAAGTAAAAATTGTGCTGGCAGTATGAGGCTAATATGATGCAACCTGCCATCAGCACGAGTTTCCAGTGTCACAGTTGCATTGACCATGAAATTAGGGTTTTGAGCTTAATTCTTCAGGGAAGGCTCAAGGCATGTTTTCATTAAGTCTTCAAAGAGGATTTGGACTTCATATCAGGATGGGTACACTACATAATTTCCAAGTTTCGAGCACTTTGGGTTATGACACAGGGAAGTGTAGGAGGTGTGACAAAATATTGTGTAACAGATGCCCCCTAAAGCATGAAGGCAGAACAGGGAGATATGGATGAGATGCTTTACGAGCTTTTGCAAGAATGAGGACACACACTGTCAGGAGACTTGCAAATCAAGGATGCATATACATATACATATCTGATATCAAAACATGAATCCATGGTATGGACGTAGCCATATGGATAGAAAGTATTATGTGAAAAGATCCACAGCATGGGCGTAGTAATATTTCCCATATTACCTTTGGACAAAACTTCGTTCACCAAAACAGGTGTTTGAAGTGGATGCGTTGGATTACTAGAAACAAAATCTTTAAGACACGAAGGAATCTCACTAAGACTTGGAAGAAATGAGGAATGATGATGGGAATCATTCCAAGGAGTTTTGTCAAGAGACATAACCTCAACGATACTCTCATTGGTGGGGAATATCTCATTCAAGGGATTTGGAGAATCCCAAGAACCAAGCCAAGGAGATTGTGAATACGTATCTAGGTGCATACTAAGAATAGTATGACTTTCTGAAGTAGCCATTGAAGCCAAGACAAGTTCTTGTAAGGCTTTCTCTAAAGGACTTAGTGGCATAGCATCACCAAAAGAATCAACCTGATCCTGAGTAGGGATGATCCATGGATCATTGGAGATAGAGATCATGTTGATCGAGGTGACATGCAGAGGTGAGAGAGAAAAGGTTACCATCAAAGTATAATCTTTGAAAAGACCTGCCTCGGCGCTCTTAATGGAATGTCGGTATTTTCCACATATGGGACATTTCCATTTGAAGCACCAAAAGAGAAAAAGGAAAATTGATCGACGATGACAATTTTCCCTTCATGAGGAAAACGGAGCACCCGGAACAAAGAGGAAACCACACAAAACATGGCATGGTTCCAACTTCACCCAAGTAGAAGGTTGTAATTTAGATTCACATCTACAACCTTGACTTCTAAATTAACAATCTTCCCTTCCAAGGTGATGGGGAAACTTGTGAGAATACCATAAGGATGGGAGCCTCTACCATCAAAGGCTTCTAAGGTGTTTCGAGACTAGTTGAGAGGTGGAGAGTCGATAGATTTCCAACATGAAATGGACATGATGCAAGAGGAAGAACCTTCATCAATGACAGTTTGATGAATCGTCTTTCCTTTTATAATGACTTGCATCAAAAATTCAATTTGATGAGGAAGACGAGGAACATGATTTTCTAGATCAAAAGTTATCAAGTTCAAATTGGCAAGATCGATGCCTCCTATAGTAGACAATAATGATTTCTGCTGCATTGGACAAGTTTGGAGAACTTCCAAGGGAGACATTGCTGAGGGTGCTTGAGCTAAATCTTCGACAATATTGTAATGTTGAGAATCTCTAGCATTTGGATTATAGGATGACTTCCGAAGCACAGCTTTGGGAGGTGGTTAGATGACAGATTCATTATTATGTTTCTCGATATGGAGAGGACTAGAACTGGGTGGAGCAGAAGTAGAACGTGTATCAGTGGCTTCCTTTTCCACCGTCTGCTTTTGAGGAGTTTGATAATCTTTCGACTGGGTGGAAACAGAGATAGGTTGTGTACCCATCATGTAAACCTTAAAACTAGAAGAGTCAGAGGATTGTGGTTGGTCTACCAAGTTTGTTGACATGGAAATGGCCCTTTCAGCACATCTTGGGTCCCTTTCAATAAATGACTAACTTCTGCATGACGGATACAATCCTTTGTGTAATGATATTCCTCACAAATTAGGTAAGGATATTTTGGCTTACATTTGGAGGCATCATCGGCATATGGCTTAGGAGGATCCTATTTTGGGGTATTAGTTTTTTCTTTACCTTTACCCTTTTTCTTATCCTTCGAGGCTTTGTCTGCCATGGGAGATTGGATGGAATTAACCTCTGAGGTTTAACCAGGATTTGATGGGGTTTTCAAAGGAGGATTAGAATAAGTATTCAAAACAGATTTTTTCTTCTAAGAAGATTTAGTGGAAGTTTGAGATATTGATCCAATGATACCATCAACAGGTGGCACATCTAGAGACTTCAAAGAGGCTGGATCCGAATATGGCCTTGGAGCATCAGGCAAATTTTCATACAACGTGCCAGATTTGGAATAAACCAAATCCAAATACTGGGAACGGATGATGGCTTGATCCTCATTAAAAAAACCACCCATTGTTATATCTGTAGCGATTTGGTTTACAAATGCCTTGGTGAACCATTCGGTTAACAACTCAACAGGGATCTCAAACTTGATGAGGTGACATCGATGTCTCCATTCATGGATGTGATTAGAGATATGGGTCGTGGTATCTTATTTCAGACATGTAAGCAAGTGGGTACTCGTAATTGGAAGTAGGTGACAAAGGCCCAAAGAGTTGAAGTCTTCATAGGTACCTCAAGGCAACTCGATGTACCACTTAGCGACAGAAGCTATCAAGGTTCATTGAAAGAGGTGGAGATGAATAGAATCGTCAATGTAGGAATTGAAATAACACCATAAGTGATATGTCATCACATGGGCCGAAGGGTCTTCTTTAGCTTTTCTTTTGAATTTAGGGAAATCACTTAGAATGTTAGGGGGAACTAGAGGCCAATAAGGTGAATGAAGTATCAGATCATTGGTAAGCCCTAAGACATCAAGTAGTTCCAACATCACTAGAAATGGCAATTGCAGGTTAAAAAGCATATAAGGCCTTTGATAAGGCCTAGTCTGCGGGTTCCAACCTTGTTGGTAAGGGTTTTCCCCAAAGTGGAGGATTTTGACCATATGGGGCTTGATTTTTCCCCCATTGAGGGATACCTTGACCATAAGGTGGATTCTGCCCAGGGTAGGGTTGACATTGACCTACCATAGGTCGTTGATAACCATAAGGTGGATAGACATTTTGCACGGCATATGGATTATACGGTTGCTGCAGCTGTTGACCCTAGTAATAAAATTGTTGGCCCTACTGCTGCAGTGGTTGGCCTTGTGTCTACAAGGTTTGACCTTGTTGAAATAAAGGTTCAGTTTGCTGCTACAAGAGCTGACCTTGCTACTGCAATGGTTGACCTTGTGGATACAAGGGTTGGTTTGGTTGTTGGACAAACTATGTTTGTTTTTGCAAAGGCTATTGAAATTGTTGCAAAGGTTGCCCTTGCTGCTGCAAAGGTTGCCCTTGCTGCTGCAAAGGTTGCCCTTGTTGCTGCAAAGGTTGCCCTTGTTGCTACAAAGGTTTCCCTTGTTGCTGTAAAGGTTATTGAACAGTTCTTTCGGGAATTCCGTGTTCGTATTGATAAGTTCCAATTGGGATTTGACCATATGCACCAGGAATAGGATTCTGACCAAGTTGCACATGAGGACATACTTGCAGAATATAAGGTGGATTTTGCAGTGCTTGTGAACCATATGACACATAAGACTATTGGAGAGGTATCTGAGCCATATAACACTGTTGATATTGGACATTACTAGCTCCGACTGGAATAGATGATTCAACAGTATTAGGAATACAACTAACAGGTTGACTCACTCCAACCATGTGAGATTGTGATCCACTCACATGGGTTCCACCTAGAACAAGGGGGATATTTGGATTCCCCCCCCCCCCCATGCTAGGAATGAGGTGGTGGCACATTTTGTCCACTTGGTGGGGGAATCAAGGAACTTACAGAAGTATAAACCAAAATTGTCGCTTACACTAGAATGGAAAGTTGAAATGAAGGTAACGGTTGTGATGGAATTGTCGGTTGAATCAGAACTGAAGTAACGGCAGTTTGTACAGGGATATGAGAGGTCATGTTAGTAATAAATGGACTAGAAGTAAGCATAACATTTGACAACCAAATTAGATTTTGGTATAATGAGGAAGCACTAGGAGTTCATGAAACTAGTTGAGTCAAGGTTGTATAACCATGTGGAAGCATATGTCCACTAGTTTCAGGAGGCGGTTGAGATGGAACTCTTCCTACATAAGGAAAGTCAAATTTAGAATCATTATCAACAGTAGGAGTGTGAGTAGTGGAGACTTCTAGAGGACCTCGAGGAGAGGTTGGAATCTCACCTTCTGAAGCCATAGGTGGAAAGAGTTGGTGAGGAGGAATCCGAGATGGACAAGGAGATAACTCCAAAGGAACACCAAGTTAATCATATGGACTATAAGGATGTTAAGGAGATATCGCAAATGGATCAAAAAGTGGATTTGAAGGATATATAAAAAAAATAATAATAATTAAAAAAAAAAAAACCATCTGTGGACTCTCAAGGGTTTCTGGATCAGACTCTTGAGATGAAAATGAGTCTCGAGGTGGAGGAGGAGAAGCAAGGGGTTGGATACTTGGGACAACTCCAATTTCAAATCCTTGAGCTTCAAGTCACTATGAAAGTTCAGGATGAACTCCTTGTGAAGACCCTTAAGTATTAGATGATGAAGGGGAACTGTGAGGTGAACACAATGGTTCAGCCACGATGATTTTCTCTCAAGAGAAGAAGGAGAAGAGATGATTTCATTGAGGGATGATTAAAATTAAAATTTACAAGGAATTACTCAATGTGAGGCCAAGAATCAACTGCATGGGTTCAACATATTATCATTGGTAGTTAATTTTATGACACGAAACAACAAATAAGTTAAAAAAGAGTAATGTTGGGCAAGAGGGTTTTCCAAGTATCTATGAACCATTATATACACCTTAGCTGAAACCAAGGGCTTGACGCATGATGGTCGATCTCCCCGAATGTTGTGTTCAGTGTATCACATTTACAAGGCGGCTAACTCAGTTACCTGTGGCTAAAGGATAACAACCTAGTGGGGTCTCCGACTATATACTCGACAGTACGGGGAGCACAAGTCCGTGTTAGCATTGTCTAATGCATAATTGTTCAATGATAGTGTCCCTATATACTTTCCATATTGAAGTGCCTCATATATACGTGAAAGAACTAGAGAACCTTTGATATACTTCCATACTCGAATGGGATTTCACCCCCAGGATACAATGCAGGCGGTTAACAACAGTTTCTATGTTTAAAGATGTCAGAACACGTCTATAGCCTAGACATATAGATATTTGTGTTAGGTTACAAATGCTCCTTAGGTTAGTTGAGGTCAATTTTAAGTTTCTCTTGAATTAGGTTTCAGTGTTATGGCTCAATGATGTCACCTGAATTCCTATAATGCAACTAAATGAGAAAAATGAAATATTTTCATTCGATGAAGGCTAATGATGAAAGAGAGACAACCAAGCAAATGCATCACTCAAGAAAAATGCATCAAAACATAATCCTTTAAACATCCAATGAAAAATGTGAAAATGAAATCTACCCTTTCACTTTCACTAACAAATGCAATGCCAAAATGAAATCCTATGAGAAACAAAAATCATTTTTCTTTCACTAAAATGCACTAATCTTTTTGTTATTTTTCTTTCACTTTGATTCAAAAATGCAAACTAATGCACAAGCAAAGGGAAAAATGCAATCCAAAACAAATAAAATGAAAATTTCATTCACTTTTGGTTTCGAATACAAATCTTTTCAAAAATACTTAAATGAAGAAGTCCTTTTACTTTTCTTTTCAAAACAATGAAATCAAAACGAGCATTCACTTTTAGTTTCACCAAAGCAAACAATTGTAATCTATGTTCAAAAATGGAGTATAAGCAATTTTCAAAGTACCAAAATGATTCAACACTATTGAAAATAACGTCACAATCACGAACCGAAAGAAACTTGAAATATTGTCCCAAATGGAATCAATCAATCTCACAGAGACAAGACTAGTGATGAGTGGATGGTGACCTAGACCTAGAAACTCTAGAAGGCAATCAAGCCTCAAACACACATCAATAAAAGCTAAGAGACAATTGCAATATCACAAGGATAACAATCAAGACAAACACACTATAATTACAGTGGAAAATCACTCACAGAGGTTGAAAACCACTTAAAACAAGAGGAAACCTTAATTTTCTTCTATCCTCTAGGATCAGCGTGTCTGTTAAAGGAAAAAGGGTGATGAAAGGCAAAGGAGAGTGAATGTAAATTCAAAATTGGCACTAGCAGCACTTCTGTCAGAGCATAAAATGTATTGGGCAAGAAAAATAAGGAAAAAAAAAATTCAAACTCAGAGCAGGTTCAACACTCTTAAGCAAAAACCAGTGACATCATATATCTATAGTGATGCGTACAAGCCAAGAAATCGATGGTTAGTAAAACTCATCATAGAATTTCATCGAAGGAATGGATGGAAAGGTTATAGCTTCCCCAGTGGAGTCGCCATTCTTTTGTCTAGGTAAATCATCTCTGTAGACAGAGATGATCCCTCTAGCCCAGTGAGTGGGACTAGCAACCGACATGACAATCTATGATACACTTTCCTAGATTACAATCAAAATGAGAGAAAAATAAGGAGACCTGCCTTGTTTTGATGCTATAATAGACTCCTTTATTGAATATCTTGATCGCTTGCTCCTCGGGCTCAACCCTACTGCTCACAGCGTTTGAATACCTACACAAGAGGCCAAAGACACAACAAAGCATACAAGTGAAACAAGTGTAATCGAATGTAATCTACTTAACAGATCAGGGAGCATTGAGACAAATGAAGCATTAACATAATCATTTATGGAAAGTGAACCAGTAGTTGTATATATTAATGAATAAAAGAGGAAGCATACAACCAAGCCTTGATGTTAATAAGCCCTCCTTGAGTGAATGTGCAAGTCCAAGCTCAAGTTCTCCAAGCACTCCTTCTCCAAGCCAAATGAGTAGCATGTAGGCACTATCTTAGCATAAGGGTGCAAATAATCATAGACCAACCATTTTGGAATGGGAGAGGATGAATATAGAGGCAGGGAGAGGGAGTTAGGATCTCTCCAAATATAGGGGAAAGCCCTCATCTCAAGGAGGAAGCTCATAGGGATAATATCAAAGGGAAATATTGGGAGAATTTGACCACATCCACAATGAACAACCTCCATCTCGTCGTTCTGGAAGCCTCTAGATCATGAATCTTCTTGTCTTCTTTGGAAAACTTTCCTTTTAGGGATCAGCGTGAGTATCCAAGTAAAAATTTTGCTGGCAACATGAGGTTAATATGATACAACCTACCATCAGCGTGAGTTGTCAGTGTCACAGTTGCAATGACCCTAAAATTAGGGTTTTGAGCTTACTTCTTCAAGGAAGGCTCAAGGCATGTTTTCATTAAGTCTTCAAGGAGGATCTGGAATGCATATCAGGATGGGTACAATGCATAATTTCCAAGTTTCAGGCACTCGAGGGTATGACATAGGGAAGTGCAGGAAGCATGACAAAATACTATGTAAAACCTCTAAACACCTTTAACCCTGTTATTTGACTTTAGGGTCATAAATATTTGACTTTCTCTAAATTTTGATCCATGAGGTCCTTTCAAGACTTGCATATACCATTAGAATCTCTTTTAGAGGTCTATCAATCTAGGTGATTTTCCTCTACACCTAAGATAATCTAGTGCTCTAAAACTGGCTCCAAAACTACTACACTGATTTTGATCTTTTTCCCTTCTTGTGTGCCTGGAACCTGCTCCTTGAAATATTTCTTTAACACTTGTGCCTCCTGCTGACACCTGTTGACATAAATGAAAAAATATTTCCAACACTTCCCTCATGAGTCTTCATCTTCTTCATGACCATTTATTCCTAAATGACCTTTATTTATAAATTCATTACAGCTTTAATTTCAAAAATAACTTTATTTACAAATTACAGGGAATTTAAAATGACAAGGTTCCTTCATAGAACAAAACCCATGATATCCATATACAGGACCTCAACGTGCAGCTATTGTGTCAAGTACATGTACCAAGCCTTGTATTTTGAAGCGATGGATTTGACCTTCTTTAACAATTGACTTTCAAATCTCATGTGGCACTCTATAGCATCTAACAATAGAATCCTCATGTCTAATTGTATATAGCATAAAATCACAAAGAGTTTAGTGTGAAATTTTACTAATCCTACAATATGTTGTGAAATTACTTCCTTTGTAGGTTCCAAGTTTTATTGAGTAGTTTCTTGCTTCATCACATATAATTCTTGGACCTCATTCCTAATTTCCCATTCAGGTCTTATTTCTCCTATTTCACCAATAGAGGGTATTATGTATTCCTCAATGAGATCCTACAATTCGTTGTACCTTGTTTAATACACTTTTAGTGTTCTAGTCACATCTTTGGTCAAATTTTCATGTGTTTGTATTGACATTTTGATTCTTGTTTTTTCCATGTCAGTGCACATTCTATCTTTCCTTGAAAGCCCTGCTAGTGCATCCAGATATTCTTTGCTCCATTCAAAGAGGTACTTTGCAGCTGAGAAGGATTTCTCTATGAGTGCTCCTCTTCCTTACAAATCATCTTGTAATTTTGATACTGGATAGATTGTTTTACGAAGGGTGATCATTCCTTAATAACCTAGCTTGATGACTTCTTATACTACTTTTATTTCCTCCAATATTATTGCCTTGAAATCCTTTGTCGGAACTTGAGTTATAAAGAGTGTGGTTCTCAACATGCAACCTTGTTAGGAAAAATAATGAGAGGGGGGGTGAATCAGTATTTTAAACTACTTAAAATTTTATTTTCTTATTCATATTTTTGTACGCAAATGTTATGAAGTAAACTTACGTATGTACGCAACTGTGATGAAGATAAGTAGTGTATATCCAAGTCACTAACTTTTTCAGTTAATTCATCATTTGTTTAACTTGAACCAGTATTCCAATACTTCATCAAACATTAATTAAACAATAGCTATATGAAGTAAAAACATAATAGGTCATCACACACAAGAAACACATGAACACCATGATTTTAGGTGGAAACCCAATGTGGGAAAAAACCATCGTTGTTGTCGTCTATGTCTTCTTCTTTTATTATAAAGAGAAATTTATTACAAACTTTTATTGTCACATACTCATACCAATATGCAGGCCCCCCACCTGTAGAAGGCTGCAATCTTCTCTCGTTTTCCATATTCTACTAGAAGGGAGATACAACCACCTTATCCTTTGTTCTTTGTGGATCGCTTTTTAGAATGTTTTAAACTAGACCCATCCCAAATATCAGACAACAATATTGATGTAGAAATTCTGACTATAGATTAACCTGATAATGCAATATAACTAAAGAAAAATACTTTAATCTACTTCTATGATCAAACTTGCGGAAGCTTAATAGATTTGAGCAAGATCAAGCTGAACACATATAACTAGAAGAAGAATCAATGCACATGAAACACAAAAGAATACTCAGGGGAAAGCCTCGGCTAAAAACCCCACTTTCTGTATTATCATACAAGGTGGAAATATATCAGGATTACACAAAGCCTTAGCTCTCACAGCTAGCCAGCTCTGAGTACAATTCTCCTAGATGCTCACAGGAAAACAAGGCTTCTCACAAACCTTCTCCTCTGCCCTCCAAGGCTCCTATTTCCTTGCGCTATTTCTCCTGGGTGATCCTACTGTTACCAAGTGTAACACTGATCTCACACCCTGTAAAACTACGCAATCCTCAAGGAACCTTATTCCTTCTGCATGGATGAGTTTCCTTTATAGGAAAACTCATGCAACTGATAGTACATTGTCCCTGTCTTTAATCTCAACAAGGGTCTTTCTCAGAATAGACATGCATGAGTTACTGATGAGAGAATCTTCAGTTATCTGGAGTACACTAGTTGGATGCATACATGCATTAATTGACTGAACTCACAATTAATTCCTCAAATAGTTTGGAACTAATTTAACTGGTCTTATCTCAGTAAACTGAGCTAACTAATTACAACTAAAATATAACTCAATCTCATCTCCTTAATTAAGGGATAATATCCTTAATTTAAGGGATAACTATTTCATGACTTCACAAAGACTTTTAACTTGAATTTCTCCAACTAATTAATCCATAATGAATTAAGTAATTATTTTTCAAGAAGTTAGTGAGACTAAATTCGAAATTTAATTCACAATTTTAATTCAAGGACAAATTAAAATTGGAATATTATGGATTCTGTTTTTATCATTTCTTGTTGCTATTTTCAAAACTCCCTCTCAACAAGAAAGGAATTCAACTCGATCCCAATCCTAAACCTTTGGAATGTTCTGCATGCAACACTTTTCTCTAGTGATTTTGCTCCACCAACTCCAGAAACAAAAAAAACATCCAACCTGAATCAATATGATGCATCTGTCATCAAATTCTCTGACTGCTATTGCCTCTGTCGACTGAAAAACTTTGCGCTTCTGCTGACTCGGCCTTTCTGCATTGTTGTTAATCCTTCTCTACGCTCTTCAATATCTGGCTGCTCTAGCCTCTATCACTTTGATCTCTGACTGCATCAATCCCACTGATTCCTTCCGCTACTATGTACTTTGGGCTCCCGTAGCAAGGCACAATCCATGAGATAAAACCTCTCAATGAACCCTGCCCAATTTCAGCCTTCTTGGGACTATCACTTACATCGCCCCACCTCACACCTAGAGGTATGGTTGCATGTGATGCCTTTGCCCACTTGGCTCAAAATTTCGCCCCACTGGAGGTCTCTACATGAGTGGATGCCTCCACTCAGTCTCCTCTCAGCTTCTCCAATTGTGGCTCCTCTACAATTGTCTGAGACTTCTTTGGGGCTGCATGTTGAGAGGTAATTTACTCTCCCTCTCAACCACCAAGTCTTTAACATTTTCCTTGCTCCTCAAGGCTTTGCATTCATCTTGAACCTCCAGATCATACAGGTTCTTAACTCGTGAACCGATCTGGTTCACCTGTCTCATGGTGATGTGTCTAAGGAAAACCTTTCCCTTACTGAAGACAACATCTTAGCCTTTGTCCTCCAACATCTCGATCGATACCAAATTCTTCTTCAATCCAAGCACATACTTCACATTTGTCAAGGTGATAAGAGCTCCATGCTCCCTCTGAAAAGTGACCGTGCCCACTCCTGAAACACTATAACTTTCATCGTCACCCATCTTTATGCGCATCTTGAGGATTTCTCCTCCCAGGTATTGAATAAACTTTTATCGTCGGTCATGTGGAATGAGGCTCCACTGTCAAGATATCAATCACAACCCATCATCGATGACACCATGCATGCGATGAGGGTGAAGTCCATCTCGAACTGAGAGGCTAATGCCTCACCTTTAGATCCTTCCAAGGATCCCTTCTTGGACTTCTTCGATGGGCAATTAGTTGCACAATGACCCATCTCATGAAAATTAAAGCATTTCAATTTAGACTTGTCAACCTTCTTCCCTCCATGAGAAGAATTCAGTTTGGAATGAGAATCCTTCTCCTTCCCTTTCCTTGCCTTACTTGTTAAGGCCAAATTTTCTTCATCATCATCCTTGGATGAAGAACCATCTCGTGTGCTCCTCTTGGTCTCCTCCTACATGAGATCTGACCACATTTATTCCCAATTCGGCAATTTCTCCCTTCCATTCACAAAGTCCTGGTAGCTATTCCAGCTCTTTGGAAGGCCAAGGAGAGCGAGGCTCACCATATCATCATCAGCAGTAGTTATTCCCACACTACTAAGCTCATATCTGCAAGTGGTGAGCTTGTTTAGATATGTGGAAATAGTATCGTCGTTCTCCATCTTGATTCTTCGAAGATTATCCTTGAGTTCTAGTTTCCTCTTGTCGCTACTATTCTGCTAGAGGTCCTTAAATGTCTTCCACATTGAAAAAATAGTATCCTTCCCATGGAGACTCGAGACAATATGGTCTCAAACTCCCTCAAGGATGATCCATCTCACCCTCACCACACATTTCTTCCATTCAGCCAAACCTTGTGCATTAGTTGAACCTAGCTTTGGAATTTCTTGATCAATGAAATCCTTCAAGCCGTCATCTTCTAATACAACCTCCATGTGATCTTTTCATGCTATGTAATTTGAGTTGCCATCCAAGGCATACTTGAGTCTCAAGCCATAGAACGCCATTGACCAACCTTGAAGTATGAGATGAATTCGATTTGCACTTGCAACCCCGAACTTCAAACTTTGAATTCTCTTCTCTGTATATTGTTCACTGCTCCAATAAACTTTTCTTTGATACCATGTAGAAATTTTGACTATAGATTAACCTCATAATTCAAAATAACTAAAGAAAAATACTTTAATCTACTTCTACAATCAAACTTGCGAAAGCTTAATAGATTTGAGCAAGTTCAAGTTGAACAATAACCAGAAGAAGAATCAATGCACATGAAACACAGAAGAATAGTCAGGGGAAAGCCTCAGCTAAAAACCCCACTACCTGTATTATCATACAAGGTGGAAATACATCAGGATTACACAAAGCCTTAGCTCTCACACCTAGCCAGCTCTCAGTACAATCCTCCTGGATGCTCACAGGAAAACAAGGCTTCTCACAAGCCTTCTCCTCTGCCCTCCAAGGCTCCTATTTCCTTGCATTGTTTCTCCTGGGTGATCCTACTATTACCAAGTGTAACACTGATCACTCACACTGATCTCACACCCTGTAAAATTGTGCAATCCTCAAGGAACCTTGTTCCTTATGCATGGATGAGTTTCCCTTATAGGAAAACTCATGCAATTGATAGTACATTGTCCCTATCTTTAATCGCAACTAGATATTTTTCATAATAGACACGCATGAATTACTGATGAGAGAATCTTTAGTTATCTGGAGTACACTAGTTGGATGCATACATGCATTAACTGAATGAACTCACAATTAGTTCCTCAAACAATTTGGAACTAATTTAACTAGACTTAACTCAGTAAACTGAGCTAACTAATTACAACTCAAATATAACTCAATCTTATCTCCTTAATTAATGGATAATCTCCTTAATTTAAGGGATAAATGTTGCATGGCTTCACAAAGACTTCTAACTTGAATTTCTCCAACTAATTAATCCATAATGAATTAATTAATTATTTTTCAAGTATCTGGTGATGCTAAATTCAAATCTTAACTCACAATTTTAATTCAAGGACAAATTAAAATTGGAATATTCTGGATTCTATTTTTATCATTTCTTGTTGCTATTTTCAACAACTAAAACCAACATTGTAAAAAATCACTGAACCAACTTAATCACCAAATCACTGAATGAACCAATTACCAAATCTCAAACAACCAAAACAGTTAGATCATTTTAAATCATTGTATATTGTTCATCAGAATGTCAGACAACCTACTGTTCATCATAGAAACCAAATCATGTCACTGCAAACCCTAGTCAATCTTATGTCATAATATATACGCTAATATTAGGAGACATACCTGGGTATGTATGTGCTTTCTCTTTAGATAACTCAGGTACATATCTAAAAACACTGAACTTTGAAACTGAATCACTGCACTTCTGAAATCAATCATTGAAATACATATTAACCTTGCCACAGATATTTGAACCAAATACAAATCATCTTATAGCACCATCATTACTATTCAATATTTCACAACATAATAATTTCAACCTCAACCAGCATTGTCAAACATAGATCATCTTGAAAGAATTCATCGATAGACAACAGCAAACATAACAAGATTGATCAAACATCATATACAGCAAAACCCTGGCATATGTATGTGAACCTTATAAGACACGTCCATGTATGTACGCACCTTTCAAGAAGCATACCAACGTACAAATCTGTCCATACTGTAGAATCAATACGCGACTAACCATAAGCATATCCATGTATGTACGTGATATTTATGAAGAAAAATTGTTTGTAGATCTGTGACTATTGAATCATACCTTCGTTATAGAATAGAACATCAATCAAACCCAAATCTCAGCATACATTGTAAAATACTTACATAATAACATCATCATCACAAATATATCAACCCATAAGCAGAATATTCAATGTGTATTCATTTAAAATGTATAATATATGATCCATCGTCACACTCCTAGGTGCACGCTTTGTTTCAAATCAAACAATTTATCAATAGCCCGTATCATGCACACATAACACTTTGATATCCATCTCCTTATATACCTTAGGCCTTAACCAATACCTTAAGCCAATTCCATAGTTATGTTGAAGGTATTCTTTTACAAAATCAAATATTTGTTGGGTGTTCATTACTATGGGCCAATACCATGGTAAAGACTGCTAGTATTTAGAATACCATGACGCAAAATTTTTACACAATTTTTCTTCACCATACCCACGTATGTATGCAGCCTATGTTCTCAAGACCCACGTATACTTATTAAAACATCATTTTTATCATTCCTTTGTCTCTTAACTAATATTACTTTGTCCAATTTTTCTTTCACATTTGTACTAGCCTAATACTTATCCTACTATTATCATGTTGACATCTTTATTAAGTAGGTTTCCATCAAGGACAACACATTTGTCGTAATGCAAACAATCTCCCCTTTTGGACTTGATGGAAACCACTTTGGTGTTTGGTCACCACCACCTGTAGATACTTGTAAACACATCTATAGATATACCAATTCACCAATCATTCTCCAAACACAAAGATTCTCTCCCCCTTTGACATCAAGGGCAAAGGGGCTGACCAATTTTGAACAAAGGCTTCTCTCCCTTTGTTAACATGAGCATTGTAGATCTAATTTGTTTAGCATAAACATTGAATACTAACCATGCTCCCCCTGAGAACATCTAAATTTTTTGAAGATATATAAAGAAGTACATGACTTTTCTTATCACGGAGGACTCATGCTTACATCAATTACCCAACACATTGGGGCGACATAGTTGACTAAACATTACAATAAATGCCCAAAATAATGGGATTACATACATAAGGAACTTGACTCCAATATTTCAATCATGACTGAATATAACAATCATGGGTATTTACATGACCTTTACATCAAGAGACAAATATGACATTTATAACCAAAACCAATGACCTAAATAGTGAGGTAGAAATACCATGATAGTCATTAGTAACCGTCATTTACCATATAAGAATGAGCATCATTATCAACAAGGAATACTCAAGAAATCAAATTCATATTAAGTGCACTATTAGAGATATAATAAATTCTCCCCCTGAACCAGTGCCAATATTCATTGTCAGGATTGATCATATTCACCAGTAAAGCCATCAAAGCAACTTCATTAATTAGTAAAGTCGTCAAAGCAACAATTCCATCTAGCAACTATCATAATCCAATATCACTTTTAAGTATCATCTTAGCAATAACACATTGTAACCAGTCCACATCAAGACCAGAATGCCAAATAATAATTGTTTGAAACATATCATAGTATTTCCCTAAGTTTGTCTTGTTGTTTCTTCATCATAGAGAAACATATGTGATTGTCTAAATCAGAACTCATGTATATACGTGACTTTCCTTCATGGAATCCGCGTACATACATTAAACTATAGTAATTTCAAACTTAGCTCCTCCTAAACATGAAAGATCTGTCATAATAATTAACAAAGTGATGAAGTAGATACCACTCCTAGTTTCTGTCTGACATATTCAAAGGAATAATGTGGAAGTGGTTTAGTACATATGTCTGCAACTTGTTCCTTTGAGGGAACATATTCTAGTTTTTCCTTTTTTTCAAGGACCTTTTCTCTCAAAAAGTGATATTTGATTGGAATATGCTTGGTCTTTGAGTGCATGACAGGATTTTTAGAAATACTTATGGCACTAGTATTATCACACAAAATAGGTATAGGTTAGTGACAAGTGATTTGAATATCTTGTAACCTTTGCATCATCCATAGAAGTTGAGTACAGTAAGATGTAGCAACAATATATTTTGCTTCAACGATAGATAAATCAATGGAGCTTTTTTTTTTTGAACCATGATACCAAGCGAGGTCCCAAATAGAATGCTCCTCCACTATTATTTTTCTTATCATCAACATTACCTGCCCAATCTTCATTTGTGTAAGCATGAAGAGACAAATATGCATTTTTAGGATACCATAGACCATAATCTTGAGTGCCTTGTAAGTACTTGAATATTCTCTTGACTGTATGGAGATGAGTTTCTTTAGCATTTGCTTGAAACCATACAACAATCCCAACTACATGCACTCTATCTAGTCTTGTACCAATAAGGTAGAGAAAGCTTTTGATCATATATTTGTATTATGGTTGATTTACTGAGGAAGAATCATCATGTGAATTGAGGTTACAACCTGTTACCATTGGTGTGCATACAGGTTTGCAGTCTTCCATTCCATACTTCTTTAAAATCTTCTTGAGGCATTGATCTTATGAGAGAAAGAGTACCATTCTTCGCTTGCTGAACTTGAAGACCAAGAAAGTATGTTAGTTCACAAATTAATGACATTTCAAATTCTTGTTGCATGATTGAGGCAAAACTTTGACTCGTTGAACCTTCATTGCTTCCAAATATGATGTCATCTACGTAAACAACAACTATTAAAAGCTTAACATCATCAATATTTATATATAGATTTTTATTTGCATATCCCTTAGTGAAACCTTTTTGTTGAAGATATTTTTCAAGGTGATAATACCATGCACGAGGAGCTTGTTTTATTCCATATAATGCCTTCTTGAGTTTGCAACAAGGTTTTTATCATGAGGTATTGGTACTAATTCCCATGTATGATTCTTTTCTATTTGGTCAAGTTCATCAACCATAGCCTTAACCCAACATTCATCTTTGCTAGGTTGATTTAAATTTTTTGGTTTAGTTGTGGATAATAAGGCTAGATAACTCGAAGTTCCAACAAGAGTTCTTCTAGTTTGTACTCCAGCTTCCTTATCACCTAGAATTTGAGATTCTGGAAGATTTTTCTACATACCTTGATTGAGTCTTTTCTTATGCTTCTATATTGTCAATTCCTTCTTTTGATGCTTCATTTATTCCCTCTCCAAAACCCTTTTGGCTTGTTGTATGAGTATCTTCATCATTTGCAGGTGTTTCCTTTTTGGTACCTGTGGATGCTTCATCAATGACAACATCATTTCATTCAACAATCGTTTGAAGGTTTTTATTCTAGCATTTATATCCTTTTCTTCTAGTGGAGTATCCAAGGAGAATTCCTTCATCATCTCTAGCTTAAAACTTTCCAAGTTTATCATCATTATTCTTTATGTAACATTTGCTTCCAAAGACTCTAAAATGCTTGAGAGTTGGATGCTTACCAAACCATAGTTCATGAGGAGTTTTATCACTAGTTACCCGAATATGAGCTTTGTTGAGGATATTTACCATTGTATGTGTTACTTCCACCTGTTAACACCCAGGTTGTTCCCTTTGACTCCCAAGGGAATACGGCCGGGGTAACCACTAACCAATCTTTGGATTACAGCTTCTAGCCCAGCTGTAATCAGAGAGGGCTCTCTCTTTAAGGTTTGTCTCTGTTCTGTGGAGATTTTAGGCTAGTTATGAAGTAAGGGTTTTGGTTTATGTTTGGTTGGAAGGATGTCTTTCTGTACCTGAAGTGGAAATCTGCAGATAATGTTAGTCCATTGGGCAATGGAGTCTATGGCTACTGGTTGTTGAAATCTTGAGTTTCAGCAGCTGGAATTACAGGGCCATTTAAATACTTCATAAAACAAACTTGAAATTATGATGGTGAAATGTAAACAACCAGTGAAAAGCAATTAAGAATTTTCCACTAAGCTGGGGTGTGGGAAAGATATATATTCCTCAGGAGCAAACTTGAATTCCTGAAACAATAATCACTGTGAAAGATATAGCGTGAAAGGGTAGCAATTAAGAATTACACCTTTATTACTATAACTGAAGAAAACATTTATAATAGCTTAGATTGAGTTCAGGGTAATCTGTGATTAAATCCTGGACTATTCTTTTTCCTTGCCATTAACTGTAAAGCACAGAAGCATGAAGGAGATATGAAAGATAACAAAACACATAACAGAGAGCTGTAAGGAAAACTTGTTGTGCCATGAAATACGCAGGAATCCTGTAACTTTCAGCTAAACACCACAATGCATCAAACAACACAGAGCTCTGGAAATTCCACCGCCTTTGTATTACTTCTCTGAGAATTTACAGTAAAAGAACTATAGAAAAGATATCAACCACATCCAACCCCTGCAAACTCATGCGAGGGGGGATATATAGAAATGTTTCATACAAAATATCTCAGGCATTGAGTCATCTGAGAAAATAAAATATCTTCACCAACTCGTACACGAAACAGATAAGAAGTTATTGCAGCTTTCAATACAACATAAATGCTCTTTAATTCTGTCAGAAGATTTCGACCTTTGGAGGTCACTGAGTCGGTTGAATGCTTTGTTATAACTGATGAATGACGTGTCTTTGCAGCTCTGTCCTCCTGTAGCTTTTCGGCCCTGTCACCTGTGACTGTCAGTGCTGCTGTGGTGGCCGAATGGTTTCGCTGAGTTGGCTCAGCCTCTTTTCTCCATACATGCTGATATATCAAAATTTTCCTGTGCATGACAACTTATATATTTCAATGAAAAAACTTGATTACTGGCTCTGGTTCAGTAGTAATTGAATTAATCCATTCCAGACTTCCTGTGTGGGCAATTGATGTCTTAAAATTGCCTCTATGGTCTCATCCGCCTCTGTATATTTATAGAAATTTGGAGGGGCATCAAATAAGTGATTGACTTCATTCATGATAAAAAATAAGCTCTCTACCCTGTTGTAGAGAGTTTGTCCTGATGCTGGCCCTGATTCTGCTGAAGTGTTGGGCTTTTTTGCAATCTGATTTGTAGCAAAGGTGTTGACCCTCCTGGCATAATTTTCATGGGAAAGTAGTCTTCCTGAGGTGCCCATTAAGCTAGGAAGACCTCTGTTCTGCAATGCTATGAATTTGTCCATGAATTTATTAATGTTTATCTGCATATCCTAGCTTCTTCTCTCTAATGTCTGAACCAGGTTTCTTAGTGTCAAGACCCTTTTGACCATCGAAATGGTCTCAGTCCTGTTGGCAATTCCCATTTTGACCAGCTGAGAACTTGTTCTGTAATTAAGCACATTAATCATTCTGGTGGGCAGCCTCAGGCATACTGCCTAGAGATGCCCTTGCTCTTTGGATTTCCTTATGTGCTTTTCCAATGAGCCCCATCTGCTCATGAATAGCCTCAATGTATTCCCACTGGTCTGTGATGGATTGGCCAATATTGGCCCATACGACTCTCTTGATCTCAGCTATTACTTTATCAAGTGTGAGCTCTTTCTCTAGCTCATTTATCCTCCTTTTGAGCGTCTTTATCTCTCTTTCTCTCTCAGCTACTTTTTGCTTGGATTTATCATATTTTTCATTGAGCTTAGCCAAAGTTTCTTTGGCTTGATTCAGCTCTGTCATTTGGGCCTCCAAGACCTGAATTTCATTCCTGAGCTTCTGCATATCAAAACTTTGAGCCTGCTCTGTTGTTGGTGCTGAGGTAGAAGGTGTTGCTTGCTCTGTCTGCTGAATGGGAGGGGCAGTGGTTTGAGGGGCTTCTTCCAGATTGATTGTTTCTGGAGGGGGCTGAGAAGTTTGGCCTGCCTCTTTTTGTTGCAATGCTGCCTGCAGTGCAGCCTCTGATTCCTCCAACTTTCCTTGTGATTGGATGAGTTGTTTATACAGTGATACCAGCATAGCTGTTGCATCCTTGTCATGTCTCAGCTGGGCAACTTCTTCAGTTTGGGGATGAAGAGTTGTTGGGATCTTGACCATTTTCCTTAATGCTTCCATATCTGCATCCCTTAGCTTCAATAGCTCCTGCACAGCTTTGACATCCTTAAGATCATGCCCAAGCTCTATAATGATGTCCTCCAAAGCTTTGATCCTATTGTCCTTTGCTTGAGAGGATGCTCTTTCCAACTCAAGTTGTGCAGTCCTATTGTTTAGGCTATTTTCTAGCCTGTAGTTCACCAATGTTTTGTCTGCCAAGGAAGCATATACCATCTCACCCGTTTGCTTGTGTAATTCAATATGATCCATCGGGTGGATGTCCTTGGCAAGGACCTCAAGGTTGGTCCTGATGTAATCTGCAGCTGACTGTGGTTGCTGCATGGCTGGCATGAAATGGCTCATAATCATCTTGCCCTCATGGACATCATAAGCAGACATAAGTCTTTGCTGGTTGGTGGGATCCATTTTCAACAAATGATTATATAATTGTAACCTTATGGGCTCATTCCTCTTCTTCATGTCCTTGAATTGCTGCTTGATGCTCTATTCACCTCCTCTTTGTTGGCTTGAGGAGCTAACTTCTCCTCCTGCTGTCCTCTCTTGTTCCTGCTAGAAGGAACTTGCAGAGGCCTCCATGCTAGGTGGGCCCATGCCCAAAGATTGCCCTATTGGCATTTCTTCCTCTGAAAAAGGATTCATTCTATGCCTCTTTTCCCCTTGAGTTTTTGATGTTGTGAGGGGAGTCTCTCTGTCCCTTTTCCTGCTTATGTCCTCCTTTTGTGGGGTTTGAAGGACTGAAGCTTCAGCTCTTGTTTCTTGCCTAGGAGGCACCATTTGTGCTGGCTGCTGCTCAGTGACCATTGGGGCCTCTGCTGTTTGCTCTTCTTGCACTTGCTGCTCCTTTTCTTACTGCTGTACCTATTGTTGTTGTTGTACCTGTTCTTGCTGTACCTGTTCTTCCTGAAGTGGCTACTCTAGCTCCATTTCTTTCTCCTTGCCTTTGCTAGAGGCTTGATCTGTAGCTTTGACTGCCTTCTGATGTGATGTGGAGGATGAGGCAGCTGCTCCCACTTGAGTGCTTGTAAGAGTGAATACCTATGCAGGAAGTTCTAAGTCAGCCATCTTAAGGAGATTTCTTCGTGCTCTTTCATTTAACTCTTCTTGTGTGGCAGGTTCCTCTAAGGTGCCTCTCTTCCATTTTGTTTGATTTGCATATTGTTCTATGTGAGGCAACCTTACATGGTCATAACTGGACAGCCTA
>APFE030167666.1:170985-220894 GCA_000404065.3 Pinus taeda
TTTTTACCTTCAGCTGTGCTTTCTTGCCTTTGCCTGAAAAGTTCTTTACATCAGCATTCCCAAACTACCTGAAGTATTCAAGGGCAAACAATCTCATAGGCACATATTTGGGCAGTCTGTATGGGGGTAACTCACAACCACATATTCTAATAACGTTGTGATTTTGGTAAAAATACCAATCCCCAATGTTGTATACCTTGGACAACTGAAGGATCCTCTGCATCTCATCGGTTAGTCTTGGAGGAGGTGAGCTCAGGAACAGAGACATGGCTGGGTGGCTGAAAAGGTCTATAAACTCACAGTAAGTGTATGGAGAATAGGCTCTGCAGTGAAAAACTGAGGTCCAGTACACTACTGACCTTGGATTTCCTTGTGCATCCACTATTTTCATATCAAAAGAAAATTTCTCATGTTGATAGTATAAAATTAAGTGGTAGATGTAGGAGGAGTATCTGAATACCCTTTCCCTTGATAGGTTCATTAACTGCTCATGCATTTTTTCTGATATGTAGGTGGCATAGTCATAGCAGATTGGAGTTTTTCCAGGGGAAAACATGAGCATCATTACCAGTACAGTTTCATCAATATATTCAATTGAGTTATAACCTAGAATGGGACTGATCATATCTGCAAGGTCCCTGCCTAATGGGTTGAGGTAAACATGCAAAATGGGAGGGTATTGCACAGTATCAGATTTAATATACAATTGGTTCAGCTTGGTGATCTGGGCATCTGTCATCTTAGCTCCTTGATTTATCAAATCAAACAAAGATAAAGGAACCAATTTCTTCTCAGTTTTGAATTGCAGCATCTCTCTGATGGCCTCAGGGGTAATGTAGAAAACAACTGAGCCTAAAGGGTCAAGCACAGCTCTCTGAGTGGGATCATAACCTTCAGTACATAGGTGAATTAGGTCAGGAAATTGATTGACCTAAGGAAGCTTGAAGATTGGGAGGAAGGAATCCCAAATGCCCAATACATCTGTTCCAGTCTCATGTTTGGCCTTTAATTCATTTAGCAGGTGGATGTGGAACTTGCTTTTCATTAGAAATTCCTCTGAGATTTGATAATCCAAATCTGCTAATGCCTGCCACTCCAATTCTCTCTGAGGGGCATTTAAAGGGGAAATATTGAGGGCTACAGGTGCTACTGGTGTATCCATGGTTTCCTAAAAACTCTGTTGATAGGTGAATTAGTGTTACTGTGCAGAGTAACTGAAAAGAGTGTTTCTTTGAAGGAGAGGTGATTTATTTAGAAACAGAGGATAAAAGGGTCAATTGCAGCAACTGAAACACTGCACACAGCACTAAAGAGAGAAAAAATACATGTGTTTAACAGACTTCTTTCACAGTAATTATGTGTAATTTCAGGTTCCCTGTTCACGACTGCGCGAACAGAATGCAGGTTTTGTGAAAGCTTTGGTAAACAGGGCTTAGCTGGTGAATTTCGACTTTATAACTTCAAATGTGAACTAGGCACTGGGGATTTGCCGGTCAATTATCTGTTTTTTCTATGCTTTAATTTAATTTAGGCGACTTGCAGACAAAACCAGGCGCAGAGAGGATTCACAGTGATAAATACCTAGTACACTGACAGTCCCGGTCACAAATGCAGGTGGGTTGGCACGCCGAAGGTCTCCAGGTCGAATTCAGCAGGTTGGCGCAAGTTTGGACATAAAATACATGCAGGAGACAACACAAACATTTTTGCAAAAAGTGCAAAAAACGCGAAAAATTGGCCAAAATATGGATTTTTTGGAACATTGGCGCCTTTTTCAGATGACATCAGCATGACGTCATCGGGTGGGGTCAGGGTCGGATGACGTCAGCATGACATCATCAGGTGACGTGGTGGCTTATGAGTGGTCCACGGGGATGATGAGGTGGCAGAAAGGTGGAGCAATTGCGGACGAGGGCGCGGACGCGGCGATGACGTAGCAGTGATGCTGGCAGTGACGTTGGTAGGCGGGTTGGCGGAAACCAGAAACCGCAGGCGGTATGATATCGCACCTCTTTTGATACGGAAGTGGAGTTGTCAAAGGGGGCTCCGATACGCTGTGGGGGCGACGCATGGCCGAGGCCTGACGTCACCTTCTGATAGATATTGGACGCTAAATCACGGACGTCGGGGCCGGTCTGATATGCATGTGGACCATTAGATGAAAAGCGCCCGATTGGACGGTCAACGGGTCAATGACCTGTCCGGACAATACGGCATCGGGCGGGTAATAAAATATGATTTTTCATGGGATTTGTGCCTGGCGGGACCTTTAGAAATATTGACGAATTTGCATGGTTTGTTCAATGTATTTCTTTATAAAGTCGCGCATAGCTCCGAAACTTAGGATAAGTCGGAAAAGTGGGTTTTCAATGTATTTTTGCCATTTGAGCGGGTTAGGGGTGAAATGGGTTTTTGCAAGGTTTCTTAGGCAAATAAAGGGTTGAATGGTTTAAATGATTTCTGAAGGAGGAAAAGAGGGAAGGCCTGGGTTCTTAAACTGACCAGATGTCAATTTAATTCCCTAGTGGTGAACATATGGCTATAATGCCAAGGGGGGGATATTTATAGAATGCTTGGGGTTTATACACCATGGTGTTATGATAGTAGGGAAAGGGTGACATAGGGGATTTAGATAATAAAAGTTAGGGGTTAATATGGAGGGAGAAGGTGAATGAGGAGTGATATCACTAAGTTTATTTGAAAACCACTTAGCTTAGGGAGTAGATCAAAATGAAAAGAATTTTGCACAAGAAATGTGGCTCTTAAAGGAAACCAGAACCAACATAACACTTTGAATTCTTTCACAAACACAACTGGTGTAGGGATGTTAGTAATGAGTGTAAAACAAGGAGAAAAGGAAGTTAGACATGCTCCATTGTGTTGTTTTCCTTATCTTGACCAGCAAGATTCAGTTTGAGAGGAATACCACTTCTGCAACCCCATCTACTTGCCTAGCATTTTTTGTTTCTTCTTGGAGGGTGCACTTGGACTTGCAGACCCTTATGTGCCTTTTCTTTTCCATTGGCTTTTTTCTTTTGATTGCCTATTTAGCACTACCCTTATTGCTTCCAAGGCCCCAGATTAAGCAGTTGGGAACCTTAGTTTCTCTGCCTAACTATTGGTCTGCCAAGATTAAACAGTTTGGACAGACTTTCTTTCTCTATTCTACAATAGAAAATTGAAACATGGCATGATCCAGATTAGACTGTTGGACCATCCATCAAAATTTAGTAAACATGAAGGCATGTACACACCTTGCCTTGTCTTGAAAATATGGGATCTTTGTATCAGCAAAGCAAAGCATATTTGGCATTTGAATTAGCCAATCATGAAATATGAAACCTATTGGTATAGGTATCCAACACCACCCAGAATGTATGAGGTGTTCCAAACTCATCAAGCATGGCACGTGCCATTTGTTGGATTGTTCTATTCATTCTTTCTACCACTCTATTTTGTTGAGGAGTTTTAGCTATATAAAATTGCCTCTTAATGCCATATTGTTCACAAATGTTGAAAAACTCATTTGATATAAATTCTCCTCCTCTATCAAATCTAAGAAATTTGATTTTCAAATCTAACTCATTCTCTACTAGAGCTTTGAAGACTTTAAATTTATCAAATGCTTCATTTGTTTGTTTTAATAAGCCAATCCAACACATATGAGTAAAATCATCAATGAATAATATGAAGTATCGTTCCCCTCGAGGACACTTAGTTCTCATAGGACCACACAAATCAATTTGAATAAGTTCAAGTGCCTTAATTAAAGTACCTTCTTTGGGATTAAACCACACCCTGGTTTTCTTACTGAATTGACATGATTTACATATGGTAATTTCTAGTAAAGAGATGTTAGGCAAGTCGTGAAGTCCTCCCAATCTGTTTGACTTCTGTAGTTGACTAAAGCTTAGGTGTTCCCATATTTTGTGCCAGAGCCAACTTTCTTCTGATTTTCTTAAGTAACAAAGTTCTAAACCGCCTTCCAAGACATAGACATTACATGGACTTCTCGTTCCCTTTATTATGATTTTACCTATATCGAGATTTCGTACCACACAAATCTTTGATATGAAAACCACCTCATGCCCTTGATCACACATCTAAATAACACTCAATAAGTTATGATTTAATCTATAAACAAACAAAACATTTCCAATGTTAACCTTTTCTTTCAACAAAACACTTCATTTTCCTTTGATAGCAGCAAGTGAATTATTTCTAAATGTTACATTTTTTTCTCTCTTTATTTCATTAAAGGGCATAAAGTTTTCTTTATCACCTGTCATATGTTTTTAACATCCATTGTCAATCTACCACCCGTTTCTTGATCTCCTGCGTATAAATCTAAACCACAATTCTCAGATTCTATGGTTTTCTTTTTCCATACCTTAGATGTTGTTGCTTTTTGTTCATTCTCAAGAGTAGATCATATTTTGCTTTTGCATTCAGTTTCTCTATGCCCAAAGTTGTTGCAAAAGGAACATTCAGAATCATCTTGAATAGGTGAGAAGGTATTGTAGTATTATTTCTTTAACCCAGTCACATTCTTTTGTTTTCTTGCTTCTCTAGTCATGATAGTTTTATAAGCAACACACTTAGCAACCTTATGACCAAAATTATGACAAGTGGAGCATTAGCCATTAGAGTAAAATTTCCTGGGAGTGTATTACCTTATTTTGTAGTTTTCCCTTTAATTGTGATATGGGTGGTTCACCTAAGAAACATTTGATCCCTTACTCTGTTACTAAGGCTTGAAATTTTGTTGGTTTCCTTTTACTGCATTGAGATAGCTTCATGTACCTGTTTCAGAATATTTTATAGTCTTTTATGATTATTCATTGTATCCGAGACCTATTTTTATAAGAGAGTGTTGTACATTGATGATTTATTCTAAGGTCTCATACCCTTTAACAAATCTAAGGCTTAGACTTTTTTATTTTTCAAGTTCCTTCCTTGGACTTATAACTTCTAGTTCTAACTTTTCATTATGCCTATCCTTTTCTAGGATTTGTTTCTTCAGAGTATATTCTGCTAATTTAGCATCTTCTAAATGAATTTTAAGCTAATTTATTTCTTTTGTTAGTCCTTTACAATTTCCTAGGTTGAGGAGGAGATCGAGAAGGGTAACCTCAAACCACTTCAACTCAATAGCTAACCCTATTGAGCAAGAGATGGATCTGTCAAAGTTTTTTTTTATCGCTGAAATAACTTTAAAGCAATAAGTTTTAGGCTAGATATGTATGATTGTTTTTGTGTTGGTGAATTTTAGATTTTAGGGTTTGTTAGACTAAGGTTTAGAGCCAGTGATTAGGTCTTGGCTTTAGTAGTGCAAAAGAAAATATAGAAAGGAGCTAGGTAATAGAAGGCCATGGTGTACTTGGAATATTGTCAATTTAGTATAGAATAGAAAGTTTAGAAGATACTAATGAGCATAAGCAAATATAAGTTCATTATCTTTTAGAAGACATAAACATAACTATGAAAACCATATAAACAATGCTTGAAATCAAGAATCATGTCTATTTAACTGTGAGGTGTCCATAGAAAGAAGAAAAAACATGTGGATAAAGATGATTTAACCATTAGAAAACAAATATAAAGAAGAACAAACACCATGAACTCACTGGGCTAGAGTTCCTTAAAAATAGCTGCAATTGTCTTTGTATTAGCTGAGAAGATCACTACATGCAAGCCTCCTCCACAAAAGTCCAACCTTTATCTCTGAAAGAGAAATGATACATATAGACTCACTTAGACCACTTGATCACCTTTAGGAGTTGAATTCCTAAGTGGTGGAACTGACTCCAAGATTCTCTCAACCAACAAGTGAGAGTGAGAAGGTGAAACTCAAACACTTCTTGGAGAGTTTGTTTAGGAGTTTGATTCCTTAATGAGGTCTATTAAACATCAAAAACAACCTATCATGTACAATTATTCATGCCTACATCACCTAGACTTTAAATAAGTTCCATTACATTAAGATTTTTGACTTTGACCAAGTCAAACTGAAAGCTAGAAAAATTACATAGTGAAATTTAGAATTAAAAACACAGGAAATTGCAGAAGCATGGCGCTGACTTTGATCCCACTTTCAGGTGCCTTCCTGAGGTCCAAATGAATATCTGAGAGAACTATCAACTATATTTTCAATTCAAGTTTCCAAAACACCTTGAATTTTTGAAAATGACCCATGGGAAGGCCTTCAAACATCCATTCTCCCAAGGTCACTACAGGAGCGCAACGCCTGTCAAAAAGAGGTCAAAAAACTGATTTTTGGACACTTTTTTCCACTTTTCTCAAAATTTAATTCTCCTCTAGAGAATTTGAAGAAATTTATTTTTATAGGATGCTAAGGGCTTTCCAAAAATGTAAAGTTTTCTTGAAATGGGTGCCTAAAGAAAAAGCACAGTGCTAAGGCGCTACGCTCCTGGAACTGCTGATTTTTTGAATTAGGCATCAAAATTTGCAGAAAACCAAAACTGATCAGAATTTCCTCAAAACTGGCCAAGCGCTGTAAAATAAATCATGTTAAGCCCTCATATATTCTTCATCAAGCATCTCTAATTTCCTTCATCATTTTGGTCATTTTGGGCTTCTTTGAGCTTGCTTTCAAGCTGCTTGACCTTGACATTACAAATCATGTTCTGAGCCTGGTAATGGTGTGCCATGTGCCTTAGCAGCTGATTGTCTCTATTGGCTTTCTCTAGAAGCTTCTCCAAATGTTCATTGAGCTTGTTCAGCCAGTACTCTTTGTCTTGACTCACCTCTAAAGCAATTATGTCCTCTAGGTCTAGCTCTTCATTCAGTAAAATGTGTTCTTCTTCTTCTTGTAATGCTTTCTTAAGCCCTTTAGTTCTTGGCCTTTTTCTCTTACCATTTCCTTGTGTTCCTTCAGTCTCATTTGTCTCCATGACTGCTTTTCCCTTGTCGACCTGCTGCAATAGTTTGGTTTTCTTTTTCTCCATGATCAATTATTTTTCTTTCAATTGACTATTTTCTTGTTCTAGGAATGAGATGATGTATCTTGCTCTTGCCATGTTGACTATGAGTTCCTTGATCTGATGATCTTTGTCTCTGATCATCTATTGCATGCTAGAAGTCTCATCTTATGCCTCTAATTCAACGAACTCAAACTCATTCTCAACCATGTCCTTATCCTACACTGATGGTCCATGTTTTGTTGATGTAGAAGGCTTGGCCCCTTTCTCACCTTGAGAAGCAAACAAAAGCCTCTTTCCTCTCTTATACATCCTAGTCACCTCAGGTTTAGGTTCTTTAGGAACCTCCTCTAATTTTTTTGATAACCCTACTTCCATATGTTGTGTTGATGTGTCTTGGTGAAGTAATCTCATTTCATTTTTGAAACCCTAGATGATAGGAAAGGAGAAAAACAGTGAGGGATAAGTGAAAAATGAAATGATGGTTAGGTGGAGTGGAGAAAATGGCAAGGGAAATTCTAGGAGGTGGATATGGATAGTGAGAAACTTATGAAAATGAAATGAGGTGGAATGAAGGAAAGGAGTATTTGTAAAAAATGAAAAACGAAGTTTTTAGGAAAATTGTCCAAATTCTTTAGGATTGAGCTAGGGTTTCACTCTTAGTGAAGTAACTTAATGCTTTGAGGTTGGTTAAGTGGTTCATATAGCATATTAAGCATGTGTAGAGGTGTAGGATGAGATTTTACATGTTTAAAATCAAGAAAACTAAATGACCATCATCAACCCTATCATCATTTCATGACAAATTCACTAGAAACCCTAAATGAAGAAACCTTTGTCTTGAATTCATCTTGCAAAATAAAAAGGTGAGTAAGGTGATGTACTTACTTGTGGATGAGCTTAGGATTGCAAGAAAAAGGATGAGCAAGCTTGAAAATCTAATTTTGGTGAGTTTCGTGCAAATTTGAGCTACTCTGGCCCAAGCGCAGTGCAGTCTTCCTAAGCACAGCGCTAGCCTCCCAAGCATAGTGCAGTGTCTCTAAGCGCAGCGCCATCTTCCAAACCACTTTTGGAGGCCTTAAATTGCTCCAAATTAATAACTTGATAGCTCGTTGGAAATATCTTGAAGTCAGATATAAGATGGGCTCCTCAAGCATGTAATTTTGACACTCCATCAAGGAGAAAAATTGATTTTCCCAAGGTCACTCCAAAAACCCAGGGTGTCTTAGACAAAAGCATAGTGCCAACTAGCAGAGCACTTTTGGATGCCTTCCATCAATCCAAATCATGATCTGAAGGTACCATTGGAAATATTAGGATGTCTGCTACACAATAGAGTCCTTAAGCACTACCAACATCTGCTCCAAACCCCTGAAAAACTATCTTGAAGTCAAGTTGTGCAGAAGTGCAACAACTCTCCCGTAGAAAGTGTAGTTTGAGAATTTCTTTCAAATCATAATACATGTGCATAAACTAAAGGAGGTTTTTGTTCCTTGGCCTATCATTGACAAAAACCTCTTTCACTTTTGTAAAATCCTTCTCCATTTGGTCAGACGAGGTAGTGTACTGCAACATTGTCTTATTTGAAATAAAACATTAATTTTACCTTTATTTTGCTTTCCCTAAGCTGCTAACTCCCTTTACCCACTAAATTACATGATGGACATGTTTTTTTTTACATATGGTATCATGACGACACATGGAGTGAAACCCTAGAACATGACCGAAAATGAGGAATTTAACCATTTCATGACCCAAGACACACTTAAATGAAGATATGATACCTCGAAGAAGACAATGAACATGAAGAGTGATGAAGAACATGAGTAAGTGAAGGGAGTAGCAGTGACCTAGACACAACAACCAGTGACAACATTTTTATTTGAAGATTCACTGAAATGACAACAATTTTACTTGACACTTTAACAACACCTTGTAAGAGCATATTTGATCACTGGTGACAGGTTGAACGGGTTGACACTAACATCTTCTATGATCTTATCCTTTTCTTCTAGGAATCCATAAAAACGTCATCAAATCCATCAATACATTTATCTTCAAATTCCATAAGTAGTTGATATTCTTGATCAGACTCACTTTCTTCTCCATTTGAAAGACAAACATTATCTTTGTGTGTGTAGAAGATTCTCTTGTTTTTGGACCTTCTTCTAACTTTCATTTTTGTAGCATCCTTTCCTTTCTCATGGTTTTCTCTATAAGGGAATTTAGAAGCATAATGGAAAACTCTTCCATAAGAAAAACATTTGAAAGGAAGCTTACCTATAAATCTGCCAGTACATACTTAGATTTTCTTTACGAAATTTGCCTCTTCTTCATCTTATACATAACCTGATTCCTTGAGATCCTCCTTTCCTTTAGAAGTAGCTTTGAATGCATCTTCTATGATATCTGAGGTATCCCCTTTTCTCATTTCATAGGCTATTAAAATCCCATGAAGTTGTTCAATAGTAATATTCTTCAAATCCCGCATTTCTTCAATGGAAAAGACTTTCAAATCGAATTTTGGGGTTAGATATCTTAATATTTTCTTAATCAATGATGATTATTTTATTTTGTCACCAAGATTTATCATAGAATTCACAATCTCATCTGCCCTAAGAAAGAAACTTGCAATACTTTCATCATTGTGCATTTGGAGAGTTTCATATTTAAGTCTAAGATTTTGAAGTTTGGCACTTTTTACCTTGGTGTCACCTTCATAGCTTTGGATGACCTTGTCCCATATAGCTTTTGCGGTATTCAGCTACATGACTTTGAAAATTTCTAATTCTGTCAAACTTCCTAATAGATCATTGACATCCTTTGCATTGGCCTCATATTTTTTATTTTCTGCTTCATTTGTGGGAATAGAGGATCGATATTGATAGCCTCCTTCAATGATTCCCCAAACATCTACTCCAAGTGACAATAGGTAAGCTCTTGTTCTAACTTTCCAGAAAACCAGATTGGATCCATTAAACAATGGTGGCTTGATAGATGTTGATCCTTCTTGGTTGTTCATCTTGATGAATCTTCCTTTAAGTGATCAAGCTTCTTCTGAAGGACCCTCTCTGATACCAATTGTTAGGAAAAATACAAAGTGGGGGGGGAGGGGGGAGTGGGGTGAATCAGTGTTTTAAACTACTTAAACTTTTCTTTTCTTATGCAGATTTATGTATGCGACTGTGATGAAGTAAACTTGCATATGTATGCGGTTGTGAAGAAGATAAGTAGCAAATATCTAGTTCACTAACTTTTTCAGTTAATTCATCATATGTTCAACTTGAACCAGTATATCAATACTTCAATAAAATTAATTAAACAGTAATTAAGTAAATTAAAAACATAATAGGTCATCACACACAAGCAACACATGAACACCGGGATTTTAGGTGGAAACCCAATATGGGAAAAAACCATTGTTGTTGTTGTCTTTGTCTTCTTATTTTATTATAAAGATAAATTTGTTACGAACTTGTACTAGCACAGACTCATACCAGTACGCAGGCCCCCCACCTGCAGAAGACTACAACCTTCTCTCGTTTTCCAACTTCTACTGGAAAGGAGCTACAACCCCCTTATCCTCCATTCTTTGTGGATCACTTTTCAGAATGTTGAAACTGGATCCATCCCAAATATCAGACAATAATACTGAAAACAACACTGTAACAAATCACTGAACCAACTTAATCACCAAATCATTAAATGAACCAATTACCAAATCTTAAACAACCAAAGAAGCTAGAACATTTCAATTCATTGTATATTGTTCATGAGAATGTCAGACCACCTATTGTTCATCACAGAAACCAGATCCTTTCACTGCAAACCTTAGTTATTATTATGTCAGAATATATATGCTACTATTATGAGACATATCTGTGTATATATGCACCTTCTCTTTAGATAACTCATGTACATATCTGAAAACACTGAACTCTAAAACTAACTCACTGCACTTCTTAAATCAATCACTGAAATACATATTGACCTTGTCATAGATCTTTGAACCAAATACAAATCATCTTATAGCAATATCATTACTATTCAATATTTCATAACATAAGCAGTTCAACCTCAACCACCTTTATCAAACACAAATCATCATGAAATACTTCATCAACATACAGCAACAAACACAACAAGATTGATCAGACATCATCTACAACAAAACCCTAGCATATGTGTGCGACCCTTGTAAGGTTATTTTGTGTATGTACGCACCTTTCAAGAAGCATACCTGTATACAGATATGTTCATACTACATAATCGATATGCAACTACCCAGAAGTAGATCTCCGTATGTACGCGATATTTCTGAAGACAAACTGTGTATAGATCTATGACTACTGAATCATACCTTCGATGTACAAGAGAACATCAATCAAACCCAAATCTTGGCATACACTGTAAAGGACATACATCATAACATCATCATCACAAATCAATCAACCCATAAGCAGAATATTCAATGTGTAGTCATTTCAGATTTATAATATTTGATCCATCATCACACTCCCGAGTGCACGCTTTATTTCAGATCAAACAATTTATCAATAACCCATATCATTTACACTTAGCACTTTGATATCCATCTCCTTATATAGCTTAGGCCTTAGCCAATACCTTAGGCCAATTTTGTATTATTCCAATGGTATTCTTTGACGGAATTAAATATTTGTTGTCACGCTCATTACTATGGGCCAATACCATGGTAAAGACTCCTGGTATTTAGAATACCATGGTGAGGAAATTGTACGCGAATTTTCTTCAACATACCCGCGTATGTACATGGCCTCTATTCTCGGGACCCGTGTATACTTCTTAAAACATCATCTTTATCATTCCTCTGTCTCTGAACTAATATTACTTTATCGAAGCTTTCTGTCACATTTGTATTGGCCTTAATACGTATCTTTCTGTTATCATGTTAACATCTTTATTAAGTAGGTTTCCATCAATGACCACACATTTGTCATAATTCCACCACTGTCATTTTCCCTTTAGGCCCTTGTCAAAATTCTATTTTAATTCTCTCACTTCATCTACCAAATGTTCTACATTATGTGCAGTGGTAGCAGAGAAAGCAAACCCTGCAAGAGTTATGGAAACTGGATTGGTCATAGTGTCAACCACTCTGACTCTCTTAGTGGTAACTGATGTAGGCTTATTTGGATCTCTTGATAAGTTCTTTCACCTCTCTTTATATATCTCGTTCTTGAATTGGTCGAATGTAAAGTGTGAGAGAACCAACACTCACTCTTCTTCTTAAAAGGTATTATATGTTTCATCAATCAGAAGGTGTTCTCTAGCAATAGATGTGGGAGGTTGGACATCCATAGAGGGTATATTTTCTTCTATATGAAATTTATTCGACCTGGTCTCTTCTTCTACTTTCTCAACTAGTTCTTTGGCAATGAGCTACTCCTCTAGCTGCTTGGCCGACTCTTCTTCTCTATTCTTAGCTTCTTCTTCTTCTTATTTTTTTCCTTTTCTCTTCTTGCCTCTTCTTCTCTTCCTCCTCCCTTTTCTTAATTACTTCTTCTTCTTTATTATTCTTTGTCACTTCTTGCCTTTACTTCTTTGGTGCTTCTTGCTTTTGCCTTTCCTCTTCCTCTCTTTTCTTCATCTCCTCTTCCTCTTGCTTTTTCCTTGCTTCTTCTTCAACTTCATTTTTCTTATCCTCTTCTTCCACTTGTTTCTTGTCTTCATGTTCAACCCTTTGTTTCTTCAATCTTTCATTATAGGCCTCATTCTCCTGTTTTCTTTTTAATGCGACTCTCCTCTATTCTAGGTTCATATTCTCCTGTGAGTATTCATCTGAGTGTTTAGGTTTGTTTAGAGGTTGAGGTGCCAATCCCTTGATATGTTTCCAAGGATTTGGCAATGTTGAAGAAGTTATTTACCTTATCCTCATCTTCATCAACAAGTGAAGCATATGCCCATCCATAATTTGTTTCCTTGCAATCTTTGGTGGAAATGCCTTTCAGATCATATATGTGAAAACTTCACCAAACTTGAATTATTCCAAATCTTGGGATTCTTCCTCAGCATCCTTGAAATTTTTAATGCAATAGGCCCCGATAATCAAAGGAAACATAGGCCATGGGGATTTATTGTATTTCACCAATGAGCTAGTCAACCTTATAGTAAGTTGGTATGCCACTTCTTGCATTACTTCTTTGTTATTGACAAACGTAGGTAATTAATGAGGGGGCTTATATGCACCAAATACCCTGATATATGTAGCATCTCTAGGAGTGAAGCAATCTCCAATATCCTGCAAGGATTTCTTAGCCTTATCCGACATATAGGGAGGTTCTATGTGTTGGAAATAATACTAAAAGGGGGGGTGAATCAGTATTATCAGATCAACAATTTTTCTTTTTCATAATCAGATTTATATACGCTACTTCAGAGAGGGGAACTAGCATGTACACGCAACTGTCTTTAAGGAATCCAGTGTTTATGCAATAAACTTATGATTAAGTTAATTCATCATATGTTGATCTTTAATCAGTGCATCAGTACTTCATCAATCATTAAACAGTAACCATGTGCATTATAAACATAATAAACCATTACACGTAAGCAACACACATGAACACCAAGATTTAAGGTGGAGACCCAATGTGGGTGAAAACCACATGTTGTTGTCATCACTGTCTTCTTTTAATAATAAGAAAATCTGTTTACAATCTTGTACTAGTGCAGACTCATGCCAGTATGCAGGTTTCTACCTACAGAAGGTTACAACCTTCTCCCGTTCTCCAGCTTCTACTGGAAGGGAGCTACAACCCCCTAGCTCTTGTACTAGCCAATATGTTTACTAGTATGTACGTGCCAGCCTACAAAAAACTCCACTCTTCCACCAGGGACCATGTTTCATGAATTTTCAGACTGGATGTTCCTGGAACATATCAAGACATATGAAGACCTTGACTCATAAATAACCCATCAAAAATTTAGAAACTCAAACTTCATCAACCAATATGCAGTTAACCTGAAACAAACATATCATTGTCATCAGAACATTGTGCTAAACCTAGAAACCTATATCAACATTCCGAACCAACTGAAACCTCAAACTTATAGAACTTTACACAGGCAGGCAACAAAAAACACTTCTTCTCACTTATAAAATGAATCAAATATCAACCTTCTTATGCATTTAGATTTACATTCAGATTTAAGAATACTTCATTGATAGACAACAGGAAAATAGCAACAACAATAAATCAGTAATACCGATCTGATAGAGCAATCATCTCTGAACATCAAGCCTTTCTTTTGTACACGCTACTTGAAAGAACAGAACCTGCGTGTATACGCTCTTTTGTTGAGACGAACCTGCGTACAGATCTACAAATATTGACTCAAAACTTTTCTACTATCCCAGACATCAGACAAACCCAAATCATGATAGATAACAAATAAAACAGACGCAAAACATCAGATCTAGCCTCAACCAATATCAGGTCATTCAAGAATAAGTCATTTTAGGTCTTATGATCCTGATCCAATATTGAACTCAAGATGCACATAAATATTTCAAATCTAGTCCCAAACATAACCCTGCAACATAAAATATACTTCAGATAGAAGTATTCCTTAGAATCTTATTCACTTCCACATCTATCTTTATTCTCTTCTTTATATAGTTTTTGGCCTTTCTCAATACCATGGACCGAATCCACTTAGGACCAATACCTTGGATCAACTACCACGGACCGAATGCCTCGGACTAAATACCTAGGGTTAATATCATGGTCCAAAGATACCTTGGACCAAAAGCATAGTTTTCAACATGTACGTGTTTTTCCTTCTATGGGAATGTGTGTGTACGTTATATGTTATTTCTATTCTAGGTACCTGCGTGTATACACTGCTTGGACTAAGTGAACCTGTGTGTATCTCTTAAACTACTGTTACATCATCTTCTAACTTCAACTTCTTTATTCTGATCAATAGACCTTAGTTCCATCTTCCTGAGCCTCTGTACCACTACCCTATTTCCTCTGAATATTCATGTTAGCCTCTTATCAAAACTGAGTTGACTTGTAGAGTTGCCATCAAGGACAATACTTGTATCATAATGCCAACACTATGTCGCAAATTATTTGATATATTGTCGAGATGAAATTTTCAGTGGTCTAGCCATACATCCCTCTGTATCTTATGTCCCATAAATTTCTACAGTATATATGCACAGGTGGAATGTCTTGATCGAAACTCCATCTCCATCATAGCCCCTTAAAGTTGCATTTGGCATATAAGGCATCTAGCAAGTATGGCCATGTAAAATTTTGATTGTTCTTTCTCTAAGGAATTATTTTCCCTTTTAAAATTTGTTTGAATAGATGAAGCCAATATATCTTCCCAATTGAAAATGATTCCATCTATGACACATGCATAGATCATGGGAACCCAAATTTCCTCAAAAAAAATTGCATCCAGTTTACCATACATTCTACAACACATGGTTGTTAGCATTCTTTATAACTTCCTAAGTGATTTGGTCTTGTAAATTCCTTCGGCCTTCTACCTAAATTTAATTGGCTCCTGCCATCAAGATTTCAAGATATCCTTCATAGATTTGGTGAAGCTAGAAAACCATTTTTTATTAACGATTGCATTATGTTTGTGCAACCATAATATTCAGTTATATTAGGAATTGTGTAAGCCACTACTGGTTCACCCAGATTATTTCTAACTATTGTGTCATTTTCATCTATATGCTAAAGAACCCATTCAATTGTCTTCGCATACGGAAAAATAGTCAAATGTGTTAAGACCTTGTGAAACCATGATTTATTATGTGACACAACCTATCATTTTCTTATTGGGCCCTTGCCAAATTCTCTTTTAATTTCCTCAATTCATCCACCAAAAATTCTACATTATGTGTTGTGGTTGCAAAGAAAGAATATTCTGAAGAATCTATGCCAACTGGATTTTTTGCAGTGTCGACCACTATGACTCTCTCAATGGTAATTGATGTATGCTTCTTTGGATCTCTTTCTAAGTGCTTTTACCTCTCTTGATATATCTTGTTCTTGAATTAATCAAATCTAAAGTGAGATATATCCAATACTTGCTCTTCTTCTTCGAAGGTATTGCCCATTTAATCAAGCAAAAGGTATCCTCCAGTAATAGGTGTGGGAGGTTGGACATCCATAGAGGGTATAATTTTTTCTATCTGCAAGTTATTCGACCTAGTCTCTTCTTATTCTTTGTCAACTGGTTCTTTGTAAATGAGGAACTACTCTAGTTGCTTGGCCATTTCTTCTTCTCTCTTCTTAGCTTCTCCTAATTCTTTTCTTTTCCTTTCCTCTTCTTCCCTCTTCTTTTCTTCCTCCTCCCTTCTCTTCATGGATTCTTCTTCTTTCTTCATCTTTGTCACTTCTTGCTTTTTCTTCTTCAATGCTTCTTGCTTTTATATGTCCTCTTCCTCTTGATTTTTCCTCACTTCTTCTTCAACTTTATTTTTCTTATATTCTTCTTCCACTTGTTTCTTAGCTACCCATTCAACCCTTTGTTTCTTCAACCTTTCTTTTTTGGCATCCTTCTCCTATTCTCTTTTAGCTCTTCTCTCTTCTAGTTTCATGATCTCCTGTGAATCTTCATCTAAGTGTTCAGGGTTATATAGAGGCTAAGAGGTGCCAATAACTTGAGACGATTCCAAGGCTTTGGCCTTTTTGAAGAATTTCTTTACCTTCTTGTTCTCTTCATCAACAAGTGAAGTATATGCCCAACTATAATTTATTGCCTTGCAATGTTTGGTGGCAATGCCTTTTAGGTCATATATGTGAAAAATTAGTTCACCAAAATTGAAGTATTCCAAATCATAGGCGTGTGCCTCTGCATCCTTGAAATGTTTAATACAATAGGCCCCAATAATCAAAAGAAGCATAGGTCATGGGGCTTTCTTGTATTTCACCAATGAGCTAGTCAACCCTATAGTAAGTTGGTAATCCACTTCATGAGTTATCACTTTGAAAGTGATGAACATATGTAATTGATGAGGGGTCTTATATGAACAAAATACCCGAATATATGTAGCATCTCCAGGAGAGAAGTAATATGCAATAACCTGCAAGGATTCCCTAGTCCTATCTGAATATATAGGGAGGTTTTGTGTCGAAATTTCTCTTATATATTATTGAGATTAAGTGTTTAGTGATTCATTCATACATCCCTCTATATTTGTGTTCCATAAATTTTTATAATAGATAGGCACAGGTGGAATGTCCTGATCAAAAATCCATCTCCATCCCAGCCCCTCAAATTCACATATGGCACGTAAAGCATCTAGAAAGTACAATGTCGTGTAAAATTATGATTGCTCTTTCTCTGAGGCATTCTTTTCCCTTTTAATATTAATTTGAAAAGATGAATCCAAGATATCAGCCCAATTGAAAATGGTTCCATTCATAGAACATGCATAGATCATGGGAACCCATCTTTCCTCAAAAAGCTCTACATCCAGTTTACATACATTCTGCAAAACATGTCTTCTACCATTTGGTATACCTTCCTGAGCAATTTGGTCTTGTAAATACCATCAAACTTTTGCCTAAATTTTCTTGGATCCTACCACCAAGATTTCAAGGTATCCTGTGTCAGTTTGGTGAAGCTAATAAACCAATGTGTATTAAGAATTACATTACGTTTAGGAAACCAGTATTATTTAGTTATATCAAACGTTATGTAAGTCACTACTAGTTCACCCTAATCATTTTTTACTATTATATCATTTTCATCTATATGTTGAAGAACCGATTCAATTGTCTCCGCACATGGAAAAAAAACTTGATGTACTACGACCTTGTGAAACCATAATTTCTTAACATTGTTGTACACTTGTCGATCTTCTTCATCCTATGGCACCTCCTTTCTGGAAAAAAGTTCATTATATTTCAACTCATATTATCTTCACTATCTTATCTATATATCATGCAGTGTTTGTATATATAGGTACTTTTCTAAGGGGGCTTTCCACAATCCCCTTTTTACATCTTTCTAGTAAATCCTTTCCAAACTCTTTCTGGTTGCTAGAAAAATTTCAACAGTGAACAATGAAATATAGAAACAATCAATATCAATGGTACCTAAAATTTCAAATATGTTCATGGAAACAACAAATATTAGGCAAACCATAAGAGAAATTACTATTTAAAACTAGATCGACAGTTGTGAAGTTAGAGTGTGGTTGGAATTAGTCGCAAATTGGGAAAGCATATTACGTTACCTTAGTTGCAAATCACAAAGATAGGAAGTAGATGGGATCTAGCCGCAGATTGAAAGATTAGATTGTAGATAGGTTTAAATTTTCATATCGCAAGATTAGATCAAAGACATAGTTTAATTGTGGCTTGTGGTAGTAACTTGTGATGGGAAATGGTTTGTGATTTGCTTAGTCACAAACCGTGAGGGTAGAGAAAGGACAAGGTTGGGTTATATCCTGCGATAGCGATATGTGATTATGTGATCAATGTAGTCACTGATCCCACTTGTAATATGGTGGAACAATGAGTTATCGATGGAAAATAATTTAGTTGAATAAGGGGTGAAGGTGTTTCCATGGATTTCACTAATGTGGTGAGGCATGATGGGGCCAAGTTCTAAGTTTTAAGGTTTTTGGCACCTGTGGTGAAAGGAAAGGTCCACTAGTACCATTAGTCGAAGGGTTTGTATGAAATGACACCATTGTGGGAGAGCAGGATGGTTTGAGGTGATGAGTATGGAGGTCATGGTAAATTTATATAGTTAAGGACCTGAGGGAGGCCAAACGTTAGGAAGGTGGAGTGATAGGGTAACCCAAATGATGAGGAAAGAAAAGACAAAACCACAATCACAAATTGCATGATCAGTGTGAATACTAACCTGTATCATAGAGTTGATCACTATTGCAGAGTGTAGAAGTAGATTGTGATTTTAGGAGCCTCTTTCTACTGAGTATTCAAGAGCTCAGAGTTAAATCAATGGTGAATAATTAGATAGGAGAAAGGTCTCTTTTATATAATATTGGCCACACGTGCGGGGACCAAGCACCTTTAATGTGTGATCACAAAAAAATTACGGTATGGAGTCAGGCGATGCAATGGAGTCTAGTTACCAAAGATTGAATCTCTAGTCGCATCATCGCAACTTAGTTTTGTGTTTCCACAAGTTCGTTTGCAGTGAGACATCATTTAGCCACATATCATTACGTCATGAGGCAAATGGATTTCTATTGAAATCTATGATGGAAATTTTTGATAAGGGTTTTTCCAACTTTAACCTTGCAATGTGAGTCGATGATGCACTTAACCATCGAATTTTACGCAAAGTGTCTTTTGAGTAGAATCTATAAAAGTAAGAAGACTTAGGAGAATCCTAAGGATAGATAAGCATAGGCTAAACATTGTAATGTATCTTCTGAGGAATTCAAAATGAGGGCTCCAAATTTCAAAGTATCAAAAATTTAGGGGGTTGTTGTAGCTACTACAACAAGTCTCTTTAAATACATGTTGTGAAATTATCAAGCGATAACATATGGCTATCATAAACATGGTGTGTTTTGATTGCTTTCAAACATTGATGGTAAGATGGAAATTATCAATCAAAGAGAATTGTGTCATTTGAGGTGTAGAAATCTAAATTTTTAGAAACTTCATTTGCTATACGAACTTAATGTTGTTATGTTACAACAAACATAGAAATGTCTTAGAGATTAAATAAGCTTGTATCATTACAAACACCTACACAAACAAATTCCTAAGTGTAAGATATGGGGTACAAGGTTGGCTTCGGTGGAGGATAACACTATTTCTTATGGTCCTATGAGTAGACATACCTTTACAACAAGACTATATTCCATGAACGATTGATGATTACTACATGAGAGTTCTAATTTATTTTAATAGTTCATAAATAAAAAAAACATGTAAATATGTCATGGAATTTAAATTTGTTGTTAAGAAGCAAAGTGGAAAGGTTTTGAGGTTTAACAATGGAAAATATTACACTTCAAAAATGTTTGAAAAGTATGACAAATTGGAGACACTCAGAGATAATTGTTGGCTTGTTATACACCTAAACATATTGGAGTTGTAGAGAGAAAGAATTGTATCATTCAAGACTGTGTATGTTTAAATATAGGATTTTTGGTTGGAAATTTTGGGCAAAAGTCTACCTCTACTCATTTTCTAAATAATAGGAGTTTTACCAAATAAGTTTGGAACATTACACTTTAATGTTCATGGGGTGAGCATAAACCTATATAAAAACATTTATGCATATATGGGAGTGTTTCTCGTGTGCATATTTCTAAGGAGCAAGGTAAGTAAAAGCTAGCAAATAGTAGGTGAAAGTGCATGTTATTTGACATAGAGAACAATCAAAGTCATATCATTTGTGAGACGTAGAAGATCATAAACTTGTGAAGAAAGGCAATGTTATCTTTTATGAGGCGGTACTTTTGACAAAAATAGATTTATGTTAATGCACATGAACCTATATATTTGGAATCATTGGAGGATCTAGAAAAAGTTAAAGCTAAATTAGAATTGGAAGAGCCCACTATGATGTAAAATACACCTAAGTGGTTTGTGAAAGTACTTCAAGGCTTTGGTGTAACCTAGAGGATCACATGGTTTGTATATACTAAGTCAAAGTCAAGTAGATAATACACATTAGGAAAAGGCATAACTTAGCTCATGGGAATAAAATACGTAGAGATGTCACTTGCAATTAATGTGGTGCTTGGTAATTGTTGTTCTTTGACATGTTCCTAGCTAGGTAACTATGCCGAGGCATCCATTAATGTCTAATTAATATAATCTTTTTGTATCAACCTCTTTGAACTTAAGGAAAATATAATAATGAAATCAGTCTTTAGGCAATTTCTCAAATGTGACAGACAATTAGAGAATAAGATGAAAAGTATAAGAAAATAGGTACAGATAATGAAGCGTATGCAAATAACACCTCAACTTCTATTAGGATAGAATGCGTACAAAGCAAATGAATTCAACAAAATAATATATGTGTGTGTGTTTTTGGGCATGAATTTTACTCACATACTTGATGAGAAAGGAAGATCATGCTAAATACAAACCATATCATTCATTAAAATTCACTTTGTCATTATGTCACACAGGAAAATATGACATAAGATGCAGTACCCAATTGTTGTATTCCAAATATATTCATATGAAAAGAAACCAAAAACATATGAGGAATAAGTATTTGATAAACCAAGAAATACATGAAGATCCTTCGTAGACTATTACAATAAAAAGATCGAATCTCACAAACGGATGAAGAACAATATTGTCCTTATACAAACTATGGCTAATACAAATTTCGCGATCCTTTGGAATATAGTTGGTTCATCTTTTTATATGAAATGAATTATAACAACATCAATTACTTTGCCTAACTTTATAGGCTGAAAGTTTATAAATAGCTTTTGACTAATGAAAAATATAGGAGTTGGAAAAACTGATCCTAGATGTTGAGTTTCATATACTTTAGTTGCACGAATCATTTTGTTGAATCTTTACCATGCAAATTGAGGCAAATGTCCTCCGATCATCATTTATGGGGTGATTAAGCATAACCATTTTTCTATGCAATATCCCGTATACGTATCATAGGATGGGGTAGTTGGAAACAAATTTTTAATTTGTTATGGTAGGTAAAAGTCATCGGTTAATTTCTCTATTTAAACAAGAGCCACATCAGTGGTGGAAGTCCCTGCCGAGAAAGATTCTGCCACTGCCGAAAAAGGAAGCTGAATAGGACTGAAATAGGACTAATGATATTTAGGTATATGAATATATAACATGCAAAATGAAATATTGAAATTGAAATGAATTCAGAAAATAATTATTCCATAAATGTGTCATTACCTGCCAACAAAATTATTTATATATTATCAGTAAGTTTATATTACTATGACGGGAAGCTATAAAACATTAATGTTTTTTGGGAGCTATAGTGTGCACAATAACATTATCTCAACCTCTCTTAGACTGTTAAGCCCAAAGTAGTTGTTAAAAATATTATATTTGCCTAAATTACTCATCTACTGGTAAGTGTGCCTAATTGGAAAATCTTTCGAACAGCCTACACAATGTAAGGCTGTGAAAACATAATATAATATTATTTTTTTCGGCTTATTTTCGAGATTTATTGCGATTATCTCAAGTTCTCTGAATTATCAATATTGAATGCCACAAAGTTAAATTGTTACTATTACTGACATATGACCCGGTGAAAAATGCAACCCAGATCTCATATTTCCATCGCGACCATGTTAATGTTACATTTCCGCTCGTATAGATTATTCATTGCATTCAAGTCATTGGCTCGTTATTCTACTCGCCTGGAAATCATTCACAAAAAAATGAGGCAGGTAATAGTTCACGTGAAAAGGATGGTGTGCCACATAATTTTGCAACAAATTTATGAGATTGAAAGATTACATTTTTAATCTCTTTACGCAATCCTCTTTGCTTCATCCAAACACATGGAAGCAAATAAGTCAGGTTAAACAACAACCTGATATAGAGGATCAAATTTACATTGCATGTTACGTCAGTCTGGTAAGTTAAAGTAGTCAAAGTTACATTGCATGTTTATTATAGGTTAAGAGTATAAGAGGTCACTATATATGTTTTCCTAGATTTAGCAGTGAAATTATTGCGCAGAAATAAGTCTTTTATCCACAAATAAAAAATCGCATACACTAATTTAGTATCTGACTTCACCGTAAACTTAAAATACATATTATTATTATTATTTAAAAAAAAAAAATTAAACTTGTCATTCAAATTCTAAAGGTGTGAAATCACCTCTAAAGCTAAAGCTAGATCAGGAAAATACTGCAACAAGTTACTGGTGCAATGATAAGAATAAAGAGATCACACGTATTAAACAAAAAAAGAGGAATTTTCGGACCATAATTTCTGGACAGCCACGTGTACTACATAGGTTCTACCTGCGGGAAATTTTTAAAGGGAGTATATAAAGTTATTAACCCAATTATTATATGTTATATGTTATTTTATTTAACTAAATATAAATGAAAACCAACATTTGATAGCTAAACATGTGATCCCACTTCTTGCCCACTTGTCTATGATGCAATGACTATGGCATGCATGTCAAATTGTAAAATTCTAAGTGTTATTTCGCCTTGGAGAATTAACACGGGGATTTTTCAGAGATTAGGTGGTAGTCGATTTTGTATGTGCATGTTGGAATGAGAAAAGTACCTACATCATAGACATCGACAGCTTGCCCCGAATGGAGAAGGGATAGTGGCAATAAATCCTAGGAAGGGACAAAGTATGAGAACATAAGAAGACAAAGAAGAGGCGGGATGAATTGAAGTTGCTGCAGTGGCAGAAAGGGTACAAGGGAACAAACATTAACATGGCTTAGATGTGAGCATCAGAGGTTTGTTTCATAAATTAGGGGCTATATGACATAGTCCTTTTTAATTAAGTTAAGAAGACCACATTTGGCAAAAAAAACTACAAGACACCTTGCATGAATGTTTTGCGACTCAAAGCAATAGCACAAGAGTAGAGGAAAAAGTTACAATACACCTTGCATGAATGTCTTGAAACTCGGAGCGACAACACAAGAGTAGAGGAAAAGAGAATAGGAAGCCAGAAGGTAGGAAGAGGGAAAAAAGAGGAAATATAAAGAGGGATGTTTCCCAATACACAAAACAACGTTAAGTCAATTTCACTTTTGCACAAGCCTAAAAATCCTTGTTGAAACGTGGTTTCCATTGCAGTATGCGGGGTGGGTGGAAGGTAAGGTCTTGCTTATTTCTATTTCACAACCAATTAATTGGAATTATATAGAACCGGTGAACGCAGATAGGTTATTGATTATCATTGGCATAAGATTTTGAAATATATAAACTACTCCTAAACAAAATTTGCATTATAGTAGAAAATGTCATTCCCCTTGGAACAGTCTATATAGCTTATTGGTATTATTCTTCACAGAAAGTTCCAATAATTCTTCACAAAAAGTAGTTTAATTGTCCTAATAAGGAAGTAACTTAAAATGAAAAAACCACAGCCATTCAAGCAAAGTCTAGGCTAGCTCCAATAAGACTAGGAATGTGCTCCAAAAAATTTCACATACACTGGAGGCATCCAGTCCTGGAAACTCTCTTATCACAGAGCCTCTAATATTTAATATTGTGTGAGTTTGTTAAGGTACCCTTACCGATGTATTCAGTGGATATTATCGCGTAGGAGGCAAAGAAGGGATAAGAAAATATAGTAGACCCTAGATCAAGACTGACTAGTCGTCACTCGACCATGATTCTAATGATAGCTTGTCTTCGAGCCCGTAAGTAAACTTAGTAAAATGGGCAGTAGGTCCTTCCAATTATGGCTTTCCAGGACATGCTCCCGCCTATCGATAGCCTTTACTTCATTATTTATTTTATGCAAACAGAAAAGTGTAATGAAACATATAAGACATGACTAGTTTAGGAGTTGTTTTACTCATTCAAATGGGATCTCTCGGTCTAACTTGGAAAATCCTACTTCGAGACAGTGTAATTCCCTCGTTGTTCGCTTCGTGACTCAACCTAAAAATCAAAATCATTTCCTAACTCCACCAGAAAATAGTAAGATATAACCTTAACCTTTCATACTTACAAATAGAAAAATTTCTAATGAGAAAAAATTGAATTGCATTGATAGTCACTTACCAAGTTGGGGATTATCCCAATTTTCTTTGCATGTCTCAGCCTCATAATTCTTTTGATGTGTGTATCATAATTCCTTTGATGCATGTGGATAAATGATGTACAAGAAAATGATGTATAGCTTCTTCCCTACCCTATGCTCCTACGCATGTTTTTTTATTGTTGCTTCTACGTCTCGATCTCAATCACCTAGGCAGATGGCTCTGCTTCTTGCTCCATATCTCTATATGGGAATGAATTTATATGTGGGGTTGCAACTAGAGCTATAACTAGTACGAGGAAATGTGTTGCAATTTCCTAATGATTTGCTTCTATTTTTAGCTTCTTCATATAGATAATAACTAGTCTAAAGTGTTACCAGAATTGTGTGATAAATGAGTTCAGTGGAAGCAACTTGGGTAGTCCATAATTAGAGATAAATGTGGCAAGGGTAGCCTTCAGGCAAGGTAGCCTCCATCAAAGCTCCTCCACAATCTACAGGTTCATTGTTGGTTTTTTCTACCTAATAGAGCCTTATACATCTACATATGCAGGGTCATTGGTGGTTCCTTCTTCCTGATAGTTGATGAGCCTAGGTATTGCAGCAAGAATACTGCAACTCCCAAGGCTACCAGCTTTACTTATCAACCTGGGGTTTGTACAAACTTGGAGGTGACTGTGCTATTTACACAAGTGGAAGTGAAGATACTACTTCTTGTCACTGCTCATCTGGCAAGAGACCCCAAGGGTTCCAAGCCAGACTTCTATAGGGTCAGAAGAAGCTTGATTTTGATGGAAGGAGAGCAAATGTAGTCTAGGGGAGAGCTAATTTACTGCAGAAATGAAGAAAGCAACATGCAATGCTAAACTCATACCAGACCCTAGCTAACCAATTAAACAACTATGCGAAGGTGCAAGCAAATGGAACTAAGCCAAGTCTATGTTTAAGCGGAGAACGCAATCAGAGGTCAAACTGGTGAAAAGAGGACGTGAAGGAGCAACAGCACATGAGGACCATTGGATCAGGCAAGTGAAAGGAAAATGAACGGATAAGATCAGATTGCAAGAGGGTACGTAGGCAGATGGCCGAACATGGTCAACTAACAGGCTGGATGGCTGAGATTATATCACGGAGGCAATTAGCAGATGGACGGGGAAGATTGACCAAGCCAGTTGGTGATCGGGTGAAGCAACAGTCGTCAGATCAAAGGACAGATCGATGGCAGATATGGAAGCAGGTAAAAGAAAATATGAAAAAATGACGAGCGGGTTTGAAGGGCGGTAAGCAAAATATCGTGCGCCCTTAAAGTTGTAAGCAGTTTTGGGGATTTTCACGCGATTAACCTCCCCGCCTGACACGTAGCACAATGAAACCGCTCATATCACGTGCCCTCAGCCTGATAACAGTCAGACAGAAATCCACGCAATATCGCACGAAGGTTGTCAGATCTAGCAAAGCAGATCTACGATGAAGATGTGATCGAGCAGGTTGGTGAGTGGGTGTGTGATAACTGTCGGATCTGACAAGGTAGATCAACGGTGGGGGTTTAAAGGGTGAAAAATCAAACGTAAAAAGTGGATTGGGCAACAATTGATCAGTTTTGCATGTGAAAGGCATTCGACAGTTAAAAACCATTTGAATGTGGATGAACAGCTTCTGTTGAGCTTTTCATGCTGCAGGAGAATCAAAGGGCTATGTGAGTGAGGTCTGATGACAGAAAAAGAGCGAACGAGCAGATGACCCTTAGAGGAACAGAGCAATATGAAATGACTTCAGTGCCTAGATTAAACGACAAACCCTTTGTGAAAACCAAAACCCTATGTTTTGGGGTTGCTATAGGGTTTCTTCCTCACATCATGGTCCCAAAGGGAGGAGGGTAGGCCGAGACACCTGTGAGCAACCTTGTGGATATTTTCTTTGTCAACTTACTGATTAAATGAAAGCATAAATGGAACAAACTAAACACAACCAATCTGCCCTGCACTACTATAATGAAATTGCAACTACTCAGCAAATGAACAGAAAACAAGAAGCCACTTCAGTAAATGAATAGGAAAGCCATGAATCTATGTTGAACCACTATGATGAACATGCATCTACTTAACCAAGTGAATAATAAAACCATGCATCGATGCTAGTGCTGTAATGGAAACGAACTACTTGAGTAAATGAATAGAAAGCAAGATTCTATGCTAGAATACAATACAAGAAAGAGGAGCTTTGGCTGCTAGGGTTGGGCCCTAACCCAACAACTTCAGCCCTCTGAGTTAACTCAGTGATAGCTCAAATCAAAAACTCATCTTCATTATCAAAGAACATCATATTACATCAAACTGTTACAAGTCAAAAGGTATGAATACTTGCTAACTGGCTGACTGACTATTGGTTAACTAAAAAAAACTGAGGTCCTAAGCCTTTCTATTTATACATCTGAAGTCTCAACAACTTCCCTCAAAATTAGGGAGGTACAACTCCCAATCTTAATTGTAACTTGTCCTTTCATTTTCACTAGCTTGGCTGCCTTCTAGTGGGGAGGCTGCTTGTACTTCCACTTGCTTGGTTGTCTTTTAGTACTCCTGATTTGGCTGTGTGTACTTTTAGCTGATGGAGGGATATTTGAATGGATGGGCAGTAAATGAGGAGGATTTACCTCCTGTAATTACTCTCTCTTGTCCCACCTGAGTTTTTACCAAGGTCTTTTACCATCGTTCATTGCTTTTACCTTTTATCCCTACATTTCCTTTGCTTTTATCCTTTATTCCTGCATGACATGCACATGAGACTACAAAGCAAAATATCCAACTCTAACTCAACCCATAAGAAAAATATAATCAAAAGTATGCAATAAGTCGTGAAAATAGTTAGTTTGTCTAAGCTAGGAGGTGAATTAAGGCCCATATAATTACTCAATGATGATATTCATCATCACCCCCCTACTGAAAGTGTTGCTCATCCTCTGAGCAACTTAGTGGCTCTAGTAGCCTCTCTAACATCTCATTCTTTTGTTGTGGTCTTTTCTTCTTGTTTATAGCAGCCTGCTTTCCTTTCTTTTTCTTCCCACTAATATTCTCTGATCTTCAAGCTATGTGGTAGTGTTTCATCTCTTTTAGCAGGTATGTATATTATCATTTCTTATCAGCCTAAAAATATCCTCGAAATGTGTACTTGCTTGCCCTTGGGTAGCAAGGTATCTTAGTGTCAGTTGAGGATCATTTGCAATTAAATTATGGGTGCTAATTAAGGCCATGGGATTTTGATTGTTCATTGAGGTTTTGGAGGTCATAGCCTTTTTAGAGGAAATTGGCCACCTCTTTACTTACAAACCAACTACCTCTTAACCCTTACAACTTTGATCACATGATGCAGATGAGTGAGTGAGTAGGATACTTAGCTGTGACCTTAATTCCACGTTGCATGTGTCAAGGATCAGAGGTGTTGTTGATGGTCATTCTTCTTCCTCCTTTGTTGTCTGTTGATGGTTTCTTGACTGCATATCAGATGTTGTTGCTGCTTGTAGCTCTTTCTACCTCCTCTGTTGTCTACTGATGGTGTCTGTGACTACAAATCATATGTTGTTTCATGTACAGAGGGAGTAGGAGCGTGTGTGAAGGTAGGGAATATGGTAATGGATGATGTGATGCTGTGGTAAACACAATCTTCTCCTGAATTGAAGTAATGAAGTGAAAAACAATGGAATTTATGGAGGGATGCATGGTAAGGAGTGGGGGAGATGAACATATGTGAGGCAGGCCCCCCCTTTGGATCTTCTCTTTTCTCCTTGATTGTATTTCTCATCCTCCTGCAAACAACAATTATTTTTTTATTTTTCTTTTATTATTATATTTTTTGAAAAACACTTAGGCTACCTCAGAGAGGTTTTCACCCTAGGTATCTGCCCTAGGCACCTCAAGGAAGGTTTTCACTCAGGGATCTTCTTTTTATTTCCTTTTTTTTTCATCCTTGGTCCGCCTCATGGAGGTTTTCAACCCAAATATGGGACTCAAGCGCCTCATAGAGGTTTTCACCTAAATCCTTATTCTGTTTTTTTCTTTCTTTTTTCAGTGACCTAATGAGGGAGAAGTTGAAACTTGCTCCACCATCATCACTGTCTTATTGATGTCATCAATGAACTCTTGTTTAGATGAAGGCCTCTTGTATAATTTCAATCTATGTCCATTAACTAGCAATGGAATGGCTTCTTCATCTATAGTCCCAATTCGCACTGAACCATTTTCATGGCATCTTTCCACCACATATGGTCCAAGCCATCTTGGTCTTAGCTTGCCCTTGAAGTCCTTGTACCTTGAAGAATATAATAGTGCCCAGTCTCCTTCTTGAAATAGCTTCTCCTTGATATGTTTGTCATGCCAGATCTTTCTCTGGAGCTGAATTATCTCTATATGGAGGAGGACCTGCATTCTCAATTCATCTAGGCCATTCAAATGGAACAACCTTTCTTTTTGTGCATGACTGAGATCTAAATCTAGTTGGGCTGCCATCTTCAATGTGTTATTTGAATTCAATGGACAGCAAAGCCTTTTTTCCATAGAAAAACTCAAAGGGTGTGAATCTAGTGGTGGTCTTCCATGTTGTATTATAGGCCCAGGTGGCCTCAACTAGTCTCTCAGCCCAGTCCTTTCTGTTGTTGTTCACTACCTTGGTCAGGATGTTCTCCAGTGCTCTGTTGGTCACCTCCACTTGCCATTAGCTTATGGATGATAAGGAGTGGAGGTCCTATGTTTGATCTTGTGATGCTTGAGTAGTTCTTCAATCATGCTGGAGGTGAACTGGTTGCCTTGGTCTGTGACTAGCTCTCTAGGGTACCCAAATTTGTAGAATATGTTCTCCCTTAGGAACTTAGCCACCTTTTCTTTTGTTGTTGCCTTGATTGATTTGGTTTCTGCCCACTTAGTCAAGTAATCAATGCACACAATTATGTCTTGTTTTTTATTGGAAGGAGGGTTGATAGGCCTAATGAAGTCAATGCCCCACTTGTCAAATGGCTTGAAAGTCACTTGAGGCTGCGGGGGCATTTCATCCCTTGGAGTAGGATTTCCCATCCTCTGGCACCAATCACACTGACTAACATACTTCTTCACATCCTAATGAAGAGTAGGCCAATAATAGTCTGCTTGCAACACCTTGAATGTTGTCCTTTTTGTTGCAAAGTGACCTCCACAAGGCCCATCATGACAGGTCAGAAGGATGTCAAAGACCTCCTCTTACCTTACACATCTTCTCAAGATTTAATCTGAACCAAGTTTGAGCAGATTGCCCCTAATCCAGGTGAAGGGGGCACTCTTCCTAGTTATCTTGCTCTTCTCTCTAGAGGGCAAGTTTGGTGGGAACTGTGCTGACACCAGATAGTTTGCTATATCAGTAAACCATGGGGAGAGAACTGAAATAGCAAAAAAATGCTCACCTGGGAACTGATCATCCGCCATTCCTTCTTCACCTACAAGCAGATTCATTCTAGACAAAAAGTCAACAACAACATTTTATTTACCAGGCCTATCAACAATAGTTAAATCAAACTGCAGCTATAAGAGTAACCATCTTATGGTTCTAGCATTTACATAGAGTTTGTTCATTAAATATTTAATTGCAGCATGATTAGCATGCACAAATGTCTGATAGCCTATAATGTAATGCCTAAACTTGTTCAATGAATGCACAACATCTAGGAGTTCTTTTTCTATCACAGAATAGTTTAGCTCGGCCTTTGACAGGTTTTTACTGATAAAATATATGGCATAAGGCAATTTCTTCTACCTGTCCTAAGGTTGCTCCTATGGATTTATGTGAGGCATCAGCATGAATGTGAAAAGGGAGGGCCCAGTTTGGGCCTCTAAGGATTGGTGCAGTGGTTACCTTACCCTTTAAAATGTCCAAGGCCTCTTGACAGCTCTTTGACCATATAAATTCAGAATATTTGGCCAATAAACCAAACAAAGGAGAGGCTAGCTTGCTGAAGTATTTTATGAATCTTCTATAATATCCAGCTAGCCCTAAGAAAATCCTAACATCTTTTTTATTTTGTGGAGGTGGGACCCTTTGGATGATGGCTACCTTGTTTAGGTCCACCTGCAGTCCTTTTTGAGATATGGAATGACGTAGCACAATCCCTTCAGTCATTAAGCATTCACATTTTCTGGACTGAGGGACAAGTTCATCTTAATGCATTTGTGTAATACTTTGCCTAAGTTAGTCGGGGCCTCTTGGAAATCAAAGCCATAAGGTGTAAAATCATCCATGTAGATCTCCACAGCGTCATGAACTAATTTAGCAAAAATACTTAGGACTGCTCTCTAGAAAGTGGCAGGAGCATTGCACAGGCCAAAAGGAAGGACTCTATAAGCAAAATTACCCCATGGATAGGTGAAAGTGGTCTTATCCTGGTCTTCTGGGCAGATTTGGATTTGGTTGTACCCAATGAATCCATCTAGGAAAGAAAAGAACTTCTTCCCTACTAGGCCATCTAGCACTTGGTCAATGAAGGGTACGGGAAAGTGATCCTTCTTTGTGGCCTTGTTCAATTCCCTATAATCGACACAAATACTCCACTTCCCATTTTTCTTGGGCACTAACACTAAAGGAGAGACCCACTCACTGTTAGAGATAGGGTAAATGAACCCTGCATCTAACAGTTTATGCAGTTATTCTTTGACTCTATCTTTGAGGGTTGGAATCATTCTCCTTTTTGGTTGCCTAACTAGCTTGTAACCTTCCTTGATGTATATGTGGTGACTACACACCGAGGGGTGTAATTCCTTCATTTCCTTGTAGTTCCAAGGAAAGGCTTCTAGTTTCTCCCTCAACAAGTTGCATAGCTATTCCTCCTTTGAAGTAGAGAGAGATGGATTAATCTTCAAGGTTTTCTCTGGCCCAAATTCTACAGTTTTGACTCGGAGCAGGTTGGAATCGATCAAGCATAAGTCAATTTGATGATTGTTCAGTGTTTCTTTTACTTCTTCTTCTAGGGGTAATGAACTAGGAGTTGGACTATGAAGCAGGTGTTCAATTAAATCATCCTCATCTTGATGTCCTCCTCCTATGATGGCTTCCAAAGTATACAGTTCAGAACAATAAAGTTCATCTCTTCCTCCTCCTCCAACCATAAAGGTAAGTCCTGTTCTAGGGAGGGTTGAGCAGGAGGGTATAGGACTAATTGTTTGGACATATGCCCATTCTTAATGGTCATATTCCTAGCTCTGCAGCTAATGTAGGCATTAGCTATGGCCAGCCATGGCCTCCCAAAGATGAGAGGGTAACCGGTAAGCTTAGCCTTGGGCTGAAGAACTAGGAAATCTGCAGGGTACGCCCAAGAATCAATGGAGACCATCACATCCTCCACAATTTGCTCAAGGGTGACTTTGGAACAGTCTTCAAGCTGCAGCATTGTTGTGGTCTTCCTTAATGACCCTTAGAGGTTAAGCTTGAGCATGGTGCCATTTGTCATCACATCAATGGCAGCCCCAAGATCAATCAGAGTGTGTGGGACAACGGTTCCATTGATGTGGACATCAACTACTGAGCTTCCAAGGTCTAACTATTTTGGACATATTGCCTACCCCAGCAATAAGTCAGATAACTACACAATGACATTAATGGTAGGGGCATCCCTTTTTCTTCTTCCTGGATGCTTAAAGCACTTCTCCTTAATCAATTTATTGTAAATAGGCACATCTTTGATTGCCTGGAGAAGGGGGATCTTTACACATATGTTTTCCAATTCTCCCAGAAGTTCAGTTTCTTCTGGGGTAGGCTGGTGTCATTGGGCTAATCTTTCATAAATGGGTGGATTTTTTTTAAGGTTGCTTTCCTTTTTTTCTTCCTCAACCTCCTTATGTGGAGAGGGAGGTTGGTTATCTGGGAGAACTCTTCCATATCTCAATTTTATCTCCTGAATTTCAACAGCATAAGCTAGGTATGATGTCTATCCACCATATGTTTGTTGAGCCTGCCTATTTTTTGGGTTTGGATTTGGCTGGGCAGGCATCTGGGTTTGCCTAGGTGGAGAAGAGTGTAGGAGTTGTTGTTGGGTAGGTGATGGAGGAAATAGAGTTAAAACATTGTTGAATTGGGGCCTCCATCCCTGGGGTGGGGTATTCCACTAATGTTGTGGTTGATTGTAGGTTTGAAATGATTGGTTGGCTATTTGGGAATGATATTGAGATGCATAGGCCCAAGGAGGGGGTGTAGGCCAGAAAGGATGAGCAAGGGGTCCCCAAGAAGGTGTAGTTGTAGTTTGATTAGGTCTATAATATGCATGGGATGATCCTTGCATACCCTGCTGGAATGGTCTAGGCCCAGGAGATCTCCTTTGGTTAATGTAGCAGAGCTGCTCAGTGACCCCTTCAGCTCCTTGGTATACATCTTTGAATCTAGGTAAGGAAGGGCACTTGTATGTGGAGTGGTTTTCTTCATAAATTGAGCAAACCTCAATACAGTTTAATGGGCATTCATTCCTAGGATGTCTTCTGGTGCACCTAAGATAGAAGATGGCCAAGGCTCTCTCTGCTTCCTCTTGCTTCCTTATGATGTTCATCGTATCCAATTGTAAGGCAAGGATTTTCAGAATCTCACTTTGGAAGTCCTCTAGCATATTTCCAATTTCACCCTTGATAGATGAGTTGGAAGACGAGGTACTGGCCATAGGTTGACTACTTCTACCCTTGTTTCTAGTTGCCCTAGAATGGTTTCTAAAGACAGTCTTGACGTCCTCGTAGGGTAGTTGGTAGATATCTCCTCCTGATAACATGAGTAAGGTGTCTAGGATATCCTCACTTACTCCTCTAAGTAGGACCAACTTTAATGACTTGCAGTCAAGTGTTTACCTGGCCCTTTTGTCTTTCTTCATAGTATTCTAGGGATTCATCATGGCCTATGGTCATCCTGAAAATCTCATCCTTGGTGTCCTTTGACCTACAGCAGTCCCTATATTTGTTGTTAAAGGCCTTCTGCATCTAAGCCCAAGTTGTTATGCTATCTCCAAGTAAACCCATGAACTAGCACAATGATGCCTCCTTGAGGGTAGATGGAAGTAGTTTCAACTTCTACTCATCATCTGTGTAGTCATAGGTTTGGCAGACAACAGCAAACTCAAATAGGAAAGTGTCAAGGTCCTTTGTTCTCAATCCATGGAAATGAGGTAGAGCAGAGGGGCTTATGTTCTTCATTTTAGTGTCCCCATTGGTTTCCACGATGGGGAAGGCACTCCTAATTCTCCCTCTATATCCTCTGTGATTTAAGTGTTCAGTCATTGGTTCAGTAGGAATGGGTTCTTCCTCTTCTTCTTCCCCTATAGGTTCCTCAAATATATCAGGTTTCTTGCCTAAAGGAGCTTCCAATTCATCGTCAGTGAAGAAGAAAGAAGGTTGACTCTTGGATGAGGTGGGGGTATTTGGCAAGAATTTTCCTGAATTATCCCTAATCCTACGAGGCATAAAAGGAAATGTTTCTGGATTTTTGTGAGATTTTATTCAAAGCTGGAAAGTACTCTGCAAAAAGGGAATTGCTAATTAAATGAAAGACAACTAGCAAAATGGAAACTACTTGAATAATGAAATTGTTGAATTGAATGAAACCCACTAACAAAAGGAAACTACTTGTTGAATTGAAATTGTTGAATGAAAGACTACTAATAGAAAGAGAACTACTTGCTAAATTGAAATTCTATTTGCAGGAAAGGAAACTAGATTAACTTGCAGAATGGAAAGGAAACTAGATAAATGGCAAAATGAAAGAAAGAAACTAGATTAATTTTGCAAAAAGAAACTAATGGAAGAAAGTTGGAAACTAGAAAATAGAAGAAAAGAGCAGCAATCACTACTGCTCTGACACCTCCCTAGCAACGGCACCAAAAAGTGATGAGCCTAGGTATTGCAGCAAGAATGCTGCAACTCCCAGGGCTACTAGCTTTACTTATCAACCCAAGGTTCGTACAAACTTGGAGGTGACTATGCTATATACACAAGTAGAAGTGAAGGTATTGCATGTCACTGCTCATCTAGCAAGAGACCCCAGGGGTTCCAAGCCAGACTTCTATAGGTTCAAAAGAAGCTTGATTTTGATGGAAGGAGAGCAAACCTAGTCTATGGAAGAGCTAATCTACTGCAGAAATGAAGAAAGCAACATGCAGTGTTGAAATCATACCAGACCCTAGCTAACCAATTAAACAACTACGCGAAGGTGAAAGCAAATCTAACTAAGCCAAGTCTGTGTTTAAGCGGAGAAAGCAATTGGAGTTCAAACTGGTGAAAAGAGGACATGAAGGAGCAACAACACATGAGGACCGTTGGATCAGGTGGGTGAAAGGCAAATGAATGGACAAGATCAGATTGTAGGAGGGTATGTAAGCAGATGGGTGAACATGGTCAACTAACAGGCTGGACGGCTGAGATTATATCGTGGAGGCAATCGGCAGATGGACCGCGGAGATCGGCCAAGCTAGTTGGCGATTGGGTGAAGCAAAAATCATCAGATCAGAGGACAGATCGACGACGGAGTTGGAAGCAAGTAAAAGAAAATGTGCAAAAATGACAAGCGAGTTTGGAGGGCAGTAAGTAGGATATCGTGCGCCCTCAAAGCTGTAAGCAGATTTGGGGAATTTCACACGATTAGCCTCCTCGATCGACATGTAGCACAAGGAAACTGCTCATATCGCATGCCCTCAACCCAATAACAGTCGAACAAAAATCCACGCAATATCGCGCGAAGGTCGTCGGATCTAGAAAAGCAGATCTACATTGGAGATGTGACCAAGCAGTTTGGTGAGTGGGTGCACGATAACCATCAGATCGGACAATGCAGATCGACGGTGGGGATTTAAAGGGAAAAAAGTCAAATGCAAAAAGTGGATTGGGCAAGCGATTGGTCGGTTATGTGTGTGAAAGGTGATCGACGGTTAAAAACCATTTGAATGTGGATGAACAGATTTCGCTGAGCTTTTCATGCTGTAGGAGAATGAAAGGGCTATGCGAGTGAGGTCTGATGACAGAAAAAGAGAGAACGAGCAGATGACCGTTAGAGGAACAGAGCAATATGAAATGACCTCAGTGCCTAGATTAAATGACAAACCCTTTGTGAAAACCAAAACCCTGTGTTTTGGGGTTGCTGCAGAGTTTCTTCCTCACATCATGGTCCCAAAGGGAGGAGGGGAGGCCGAGACACCTGTGAGCAACCTTGTGGATCTTTTCTTTGTCAACTTACTGATTAAATGAAAGCATAAATGGAACAAACTGAAACATAACCAATCTTCCCTGCACTACTGTAATGAAACTACAACTACTCAGCAAATGAACAGAAAATAGGAAGCCACTTCAGTAAATGAACAGGAAAGCCATGAATCTGTGTTGAACCGCTACGATGAACATGCATCTACTTAACCAAATGAATAATCAAACCATGCATCAATGCTAGTGCTATAATGGAAACAAACTACTTGATTAAATGAACAAAAAGCAAGATTCTATGCTAGAATGCAATATAAGAAAGAGGAGCTTTGGCTACTAGGGTCTGGCCCTAACCCAAGAGCTTTAGCCCTCTGAGTTAACTCAGTGCTAACTCAAATCAAAACTCATCTTCATTATCAAAGAACATTGTATTACATGAAATTGTTACAAGTCAAAAGGTCTGAATACTTGCTAAATGACTGACAGACTATTGGTTAACTAAAACAACTGAGGTCCTAAGCCTTTGTATTTATACATTTAAAGTCTCAATGACTTCCCTCAAAATTAGGGAGGTACAGCTCCCAATCTTAATGATAATTTGTCCTTTCACTTTCACTAGCTCGGTTGCCTTCTAGTGGGGAGGCTGCTTGTACTTCCGCTTAATTGGTTGTCTTTTAGTACTCCTGATTTGGTTGTGTGTACATTTAGTTGATGGATGGATATTCAAATGGATGGGTAGTAAATGAGGAGGATTTACCTCCTGTAATTCCTCTCTCTTGTCTCATCTAAGTTTTTACCAAGTTCTTTTACCATCGTTCCTTGCTTTTACCTTTTATCCCTGCATTTCCTTTTCTTTTATCCCTATTCCTGCATTATATGCTCATTAGACCACAAAGCAAAATATCCAACTCTAACTCAACCCATAAGAAAAATATAATCAAAAGTATGCAAGAAGCCGTGAAAATAGTTGGTTTGGCTAAGCTAGGAGGTGAATTAAGGCCAATTAAGGCCCATATAATTACTCAATGATGAGACTCATCAATAGTGTTAGGTCCCTATACTACTAGTGTAACCCCTTATTGTTGTTAGTACAGTCCCCTTATTATATTGTTGTGCCCATGTAGTCACCATATTGTTATTATTGTGCCCCATAGAAGCCCACTATTGTTATTATTTTTCCCTTACATTATTATTGTTATGTCAGCTCTGATTATATTATGACCTCTTAGATTGCTATATATAGAAAGGAGGTCTTGTCATTTGTATCATTCAATAATTGTTCATTTGTGTAATGTAAAGGAGGTTTCCCCCTCGAAGAGGCTGAATTCTAAGGTGTTAATCTATCCTTTCTATCTTTTGTGAGCTAGTTTCATAACATTTGGTATCAGAGGTTTGGATTCTAGGGTTTCGCTACTCCAAATAGGTCATCATGGAATTTTCGCTATAACTTTTTTTCGGCGATGTTTCAGAAGCTAAAAAACAAACCCATTTGAGAAGAAATCTCACTGAACCTCGAGTCCAAATTTCAGATCTTATTTCGCTATATTTGCAGTGATATCATCTGAGAAAGTTGGGGTTTTTGCAAGCTTCAGAATTCCATCTCAAATAGGTCATCTTGGAATTTTCGCTATAATTGTTTTTCTATGAAATTTTAGACTCTAAAATTAAAACACATTTCAGTAGAACTCTTGGTAAAGGTCAAGCCTGAATTTCAGATCTTGTTTCGCTATATTTTCGGAGATACAGTCGAAGACATTTAGGGTTTCTGCAGGCCCCCAAATTACATTCCAAACAGGTGACCTGGGGAAAATCATCATAACTTTCGCTCTAAGCATCAGATTGAAATTTCAAAAGCAGTTTCAAAAAGAGGATGGCCTGTAGTTTTCTGTATATTAGTTTCAGGTACTAAGGTTGAAACATTGACACGTGGAACTTCGTACAAGTTCGCTCTACTGAACTAGTCTATAATCAGGTCACCATGGGAGATTTGACATTACCCTTCCTTGGAGAATCCAACCTTGATCATACTTGTGGGGTTAGAATGAGGACTCAAAGCGATACTGCAAGACAAGATTTCATATATTCTAGATCCACAATTACAGAGATACAACAAATTCAATATCTAGCTCTTACAAAGTGAAAAAAATGTGTGTAGTTTTTTTTTAAATTTTGCATAAGATTGGTTTGAAAAACTAGTTTGAAGGAATTCAAAGGGAATAGTGAAGAATTATTAGCATTAATTGATGCCCTAAAGAAAGAAAATGGAAACACCTAGAAAGCAACCTGAAATCTCTAGCATGACTCGTGAAGAAGAGGAAGAAATGCAACATGATATATCAAAATTACAAGACCAATTACAACAAATTTCACTCTCACAAAAGGTAGTTGAAGCCAAGATGAATGGCGTGGAAGCTAATATGAATGGCGCGCAAGTTAATATGGATGGCGTGGAAGCTAATATGGATGGCATGGAAGATAAGATGAATTGCATGGACGCAAAGATGAATGGCATGGATGCTAAGATGGAAGAATTGAAGATAAATTTAAATAAGTTGCTACAAGAAATTGTTACTAATGGTGAAAGGGTGGTAAAGGAAACTCATCATGAGAACAAAAGAAATGTTAATCATGATTTCATAGACTCTAATGTTGGATTAAAGACCCACCATATTCCAAAAATCGATATGAGGAACTTTCGTGGAAAGGATCCCCAAACATGGATACTACAGATGGAGCAATTTTTCGATCTCCATAATGTGCAAAACACACAAAAGGTATGTATTGCAACTTTATATTCGAAACCAAATCAGTTTGTATGGTATCGATGGCTTTGCTCTCATAAACAAATTGTCACTTGGGAAAGTTTTACGGAAGAAATGATAGCACATTATGAGGATACAAAAAGCAACACCTTTTTTAGCCAATTGATAAGTCTCAAACAAAAGGGTTCAATAATGGAGCACATTGAGGAGTTCCAAAAATTGAACATAAGGGTAAAAGATATTCCAGAGTAGCATAGGATTGATGTGTTCATAGGGTCTTTAAAGGATAATATCCAACATGATATTCGCCTTTGGGAACCTGATTCATTAGAGAAGGCATTCAGGTTAGCAAGAAAAATGGAAAGCAAAATTATGGCAACCAAGAAGCATACCACTCACAACTATAAAGATGGAAGTGTTGTCCCTAGTCTTCCACAACCTGTAAGGTTGACACCACAACAATTGGAAGAATAAAGAGCAAAAGGGCTTTGTTATAGTTGTGATAGTAAATACACTAAAGGTCATAAGTGTGCTGAGAAGAATTTATTCTACATAGATTGTGAAGAGGAAGAAGAAAAGGAGCAAGAAAGGTCAAAAGAAGAGAATATACTCCAGGAACAAAGCCTAGATGAAGAACAAATGAATCCGACCATATCTTGTAATGCATTGGCGGGAATTACCACTCCTCAAACCATCAAGATAGAAGGACAAATCAAGAAGAAAAAGGTAATAGTGTTGATTGATTCAGGAAGTACTCACAATTTTATTCATTGTAAGGTAGCAAAAGAATTGAATTGCTTCTTATATCCAGCATCAGAGTGTCAAGTGATGGTTGCAAATGGAGGAACAATAAATTGCTCTGGAAAGTGCCATAATATCAAGCTATCCATGGGAGAATATGTATTGACTAGCCCAATGCTTTCCATTCCAATGGGAGGTGCTGATTTTGTACTAGGAGTCCAATGGCTACAATCCTTGGGTACAATAGATTTTAATTTTCAAGAACTTTTCATCAAATTTTCTATGGAAGGAAAGGAATTTGATTTAATGGGTATTGCAGGGAAACAAGGAAAGATAATCAGCTCTAATGGTATGACAAAGCTTCTAAAAAAGGAGCAAAGAGGTGTAATTGCACAATTATGTTCGCTAGATGTTTCCACATCGGAATCATCTATTTCTCCAGATCTCCAAAAGTTCCTGGATAATCATTCCAAGGTATTTGAGACTCCTAAAGGTCTCCCACCTGTGCGTGATCATGATCATGTTATTCATCTAATTCCAGGAAGTGTTCCTAAACATCAGGCCGTATAGATATCGCTATGTCCAAAAGAGTGAAATTGAACGTATGGTTGCAGAAATGCTAGAGGCTGGTATAATTCAACCGAGTCAAAGTTCTTTCTCTGCTCCAGTAGTATTGGTGCACAAGAAGGATGGATCATGGCGCATGTCTCCGGATTATAGGGAGCTCAACAAGCTCACTATTAAAGATAAGTTCCCCATTCCTGTCATTGATGAATTACTGGATGAAGTGCATGGATCAATTTACTTCACCAAGTTGGATCTTCATTCAGGGTATCATCAAATCAGAATGAAGATTGAAGACATTCCGAAAACAACATTTAGAACTCATGAGGGTCATATGAATTTTTGGTCATGCCTTTTGGCCTTACCAATGCACCTTCAACATTTCAAAGTTTGATGAATTCAATTTTCAAACCATTCCTTAGAAAATTTGTATTTTTTGATGATATACTAATCTATAGCAAGTCTTCGAAGGATCATGTTCAACATGTTGACAGGGTGCTCAAACTATTGGAGGAGAAACAATTATATGGAAAAATTTCCAACTGTTTCTTTAGAGTATAAGAGGTACAATATATGGGTCATATTGTATCTCATCAAGGTGTTAAGGTAGACCCTAGAAAAATTAAATCCATTAAGGAATGGAAAATCCCCACATCCATAAAGCATCTGCGAGGATTTCTCGGGTTGATAGGGTCTTATCGCAAGTTTGTTAAGAATTATGGGAGAATAGTAGCACCTCTAACAATATTATTGAAGAAAGTTGCATTTTCATGGACTCCAAAAGCAACAAAGGCCTTCGAACATCTTAAAGAGGCAATGTGCCAAGCATCGGACTTAGCTACGCCGGACTTCACAAAAACCTTTATTGTGGAATGTGATGCTTCAGAAAATGGAATTGGTGTTGTTTTAATGCAAGATGAAAGACCCATTGCTTTCAAAAGTTGTCCAATCAAAGGAAAGTATTTACACAAAGCTATTTATGAGAAGGAAATGTTGGCACTATTACATGCACTTAAGAAATGGCAACCCTACCTAATGGGAAGACACTTCAAGGTAAAAACGGATCATGATAGCCTTAAATACTATTTAGAACAAAGATTATCCTTTGAAGAGCAACAAAAATGGGTCACAAATATGTTGGGTTATGACTTTGAAATCATCTACAAAAAAGGGAAGCAAAATGTTGTGGCAGATGCACTCTTAAGAAAGGATGAGGATGTGGAAGCATTTTTTTGTGTCATTTTTATTATCCAAGTAGATTGGATAAACGAAGCAAGGGATGAATGGAAGAAGGACAAAGAAGTGTGGCCACTCATTCAAAAGTTGCAGAAGATCCCAGTTCAAACAATATTGCCAGAACTTGTGAGGAAGGAAAAATCATATTGGAACCTGGAGCAGTCACAGAAATAAAAACCGCGCAGCTACGAAATTGAATCAATTTTAAGTAACTAAACAAGTGGAAGAACTTACTACTGAAGATTCCACATGGGAGGACAAGAATTTTATACAGAAGCATCAAGAACTACTCAAGCGTTGAGGACAACACTTTTTGAAGGAGAGGGGCATGTTAGGTCCCTATACTACTAGTGTAAGTCCTTATTGTTATTAGTACAACCCCCTTATTATATTGTTGTGCCCATGTAGTCCCCATATTGTTATTATTGTGCCCCATAGAAGCCCACTATTGTTATTATTGTGCCCTTACATTATTATTATATGTTGGCTCTGATTATATTATCACCCCTTAGACTCCTATATATAGAAAGGAGGTTTTGTCATTTGTATCATCCAAGAATTGTTCATTTGTTTAATGTAAAGGAGGTTGCCCCCTCGAAGAGGCTGAATTCTAAGGTGTCGATCTATCTTTTCTATATTTTGTGAGCTGGTTGCATAACAGATAGAGCCTTTTCCATCTGCAAGGTATAAAGCCTTCTCACCAAGCAGGGTCGTTGAACTACTCCTCAAGTAGAGAAAATTGTTGAACTGCTCAAAGCATGCTTGTTCTCTCTTCTATGGTTATTTTCTCACAAAGGAACCAAGTCTTTACGGCACTCACAGAAGAACCAATTTCCTTGTGGTGGCAACCAGAGGTCACAGGTGTCTAGAGTTGTTGGTAAGTGGCAACCTCAAGAAGCAGTGTTGTTGACAGGTGGCTAGCTGAAGAAGAAGCCACTGCTAGAGTACTAATGTAATGAAATATATCTCAAAAATGTCAAACATTTAATGCTTCATATTTAATGTCAACTTTGAAATTAGCATTACTTCAAATGTTTGATTCAAAAAGTTTGGATATGATTTCTGAAAGCTTTTATTTCCTTTCAAACTTTGGATAAGAAAAACTTTGATATCAAATGTTTCCTTGGGACAAGTGAAGGTTCCAATAAGAAGTGGAAACCAAAACTTTGGGTAAAATTTTAGTGAAGTGAAATTGCCACCCTATAACTTTGGATAAATTTAGGTAAAGCATGAAACTTTTTTGGTCAAATAAATGATTAATCACTGGTCAATGCTCTAGTGATCGCTAGAGTCCCTGCAGTGCTGAAGGCAAGGACTAATAAGACCTGTCAATTAATTTTCCCTACATTTTTTCAATTTCTCCCTCAAAATTGGATTTGATATTTTGGTATTCAGTGATAATCCCATCCTTCTCCATTATCTTCACTTTCAATATGTCTCACTCATCATTCTTTATAATAATAATTATTTTTAAATTTTCAACCTCAACCTCCTTAAGATTCAAATCTAGGTCAATGTTTTGGTCAAATTTTCATATGTGTCTACTAATATTGTAGATCGGGCAGATGAATACTCCTAAAAAATATGCTTTGCTTCTTTTTTCATTGATATTTCCATTCACTACTCATATGTTTCAACCTACGTGTTCACTTGAATCATTTTCTATAATAATTTGTCTTTCCTTGTTTCATTGTATGCAATTCTCGAGTTTGAGCATGATATATATTTGGAATATTTATTTTCATTTTTAATGACAATATTTCATTATCTGTGGTTGTATCCAAAGCATGAATTGATTTCACATTCTTGGGGTTAGCTCCCAATTCAATTATTTATTGCTCAAGTTCATCAGTTATCATGTCTTTAGTTCTATTTTCTAACTACTCTTTTTTCAATTGCTTGTCAATTTTAGTGACCAAAATTTGTACTTTATTATACTTATAGAGATATGCATTGTATCCCTGAACACCATCTCAAAGTCTGCCTATCCAAGTCCATCTTGTCAACTACATTTATCTTGTCTAATTCCAATGTAAGATTTGATGCCTTGTAATCATATGTTGTCTTTATAATCAAAGCTTTAGGCTCCATTGTAGACATATTCAATTGCCCTTTCTCAAAATCCAAATTTGATAGTAGTATAGTTTATGAAGATGTTTATTTCCATATTTGTGAAAACATCTCTTGATTGAATTTAATTTTTGTATTATTCATCTTTAGGTAATACGAAAGATATATTTTGTTGTCTTCCCTAGTCAATCGTTATTGTAACATCTTTGTCTCCTAAAACACTTGAACTTCCAATACGTGCTAATGGAACAAATTCTATTGAAAAAGGAGGCTCACTTACCAATGTTTCTTCTCAACTTTGTGTTGACTTATCCTACTAATATGATTTTCCTTTAGTCCTTTATTTTTTGTTGAGTTTTCATCCTCTTCCATATCTAAGATTGTTTGAAAAATATCAAGATGAGACCTTTTATTGGTCTTGTCATGGTGTTGTGGTGTTTCTATTATTGATGGTTGAATAGATTGGACAACATCATGGACTTCGATTTGTAAATTATGTTGAACATTCTCCCAACTATCCTAATTTTCCAATTTTTCTATCTATGGTTTACTTACAAGGCCATAAGGGGCAGAGCCCTACTCTACTTTTTTCTTATGACGATTAAGTGAGGATCATAGATCCATGGTTTTCCCTATTGAAATCCCATCTCCTTAAGTGTTTTTTCAACTACCAACAATGTTAACCTAGGATTGACAATAAAGGGTCCAACCTCTTTCTTCAATTTGAATGTGACCTATTATTTTTTGGAGGCAAAGTGAACATAATATGACTCTAATATTTCCCTTATATATTCTAAGGAAAATATTCTCATTGTCAAGAATACTAGTAGTAGATAGGTTCATGATTCAAAAGCCATAGATTTTTATCTCTATATGATTTTGGAACAATACCAATCTCTCACTCTTATATCAAGACTTAACTAAAGTAGTCTTTTGAACTCAAGAAATACCATGGGGGGTTCCTCATAAATGATAGCATAAGAAATGGATGAATTGATTGATATACTTTGTGAACCCTACATTTTGTGTTTTTTTCCTAACTAAAGGATTCCAATGAATAGCTAAGCAAGGGTCACCAAACTAATCTTACATTTTGGAACTTCATAACTTAAGAATATAGGAACAAACGTATTAAATATGACTTAAACATGAAGTAATACAGGCATTAAACTTTGTTAATTGAAAATGCATCATGTTTGCTAGATGTTGACTATAATTAAACTTTACCAAAGGTTTGTCAAAGGTTGAACAAATGAAATACATAAATCCTAGAATGGATTCATCCACAATCATATCATGGACATAACCTAAGATAAAAACACATCATAGTTATGACTTGTCTCAAAATTTCAGGAAAAATGTTAGTTTTGTAAGGTGGTGGATTTTTGGGTAGAATGGAATCTTTATCAAGGTATGACTAGAGTAGGGTTTCCTTCTCTTAAATAGTTAACTCATTATAAGCAATTATTATCCTTTCTTCTTGAAGAACTTGAGTTTCATGGGTTTCAATGAGCTTTAACATTTCAACAATTGACTATGAATTTAGCATAAAAGCGACAGTTACCATTCTTAGATATCATAGGCTTCTTATTGGGAACATAGTTCAATGCACACCATGACACGAATTCAAGAAATAGACAAGTTTGTGGAACCACAAATTTAGCTAAATCAGATTCTAGGGCATGAAGATAGCCTTGAAGATCTTGAAAATGGTCATAAGATAATTTCCTTATTTCAAATAGGTCAAATTGGGACATGATAGAATCAAAAATTTCATCATCACAATATACTAAAAAAAAATTCTTTAGTGAATAAATGTTGACCTAACTTTATGACTTAGGGATTATTCATTTTTTGAAAAGAAAAGCAAGGACAATGAAAGAGAATACCCAAAATTGTGCTTTTTTGACGTAGAAATCATTTTTGTTGGCTTTAGACAATGCCGATCAGAAAACCTGCTTTAACCTTTAGCTACAAAATACTAGTACCTTTGATTCACTCATAACTTATGATGCCTGTTTTCCCCTTTTACAATTTTATCCCTTGAATTTTGATCTTGAGACATGTGGTCCATTGTGATTGGACAAAAATACAATTGGAATGCATTTCTCTGATGAAAATGGGTCATGTCAGCTTACATCTTGCTTATGTCACATGCCAAGTGTCATGTCATTCTACCACATTAGCATCCATCTATGTTGTCCACCTTATCACCATATTTCTATGTTGTTTGTTGTGTCGCAGGATGTCACCAAGTGGTTTCCTAGGGGGTCCCTTGATGGTTTTGAAAACCATTGGGTGGGAGGCCCAAAGCCGGTCTAATGTTGCCACATGCTACTTGTTTAAACCGACCGTATCCATTTTGGACTACCACCCCCCCCCCCCCCCCCCTAGGTTGTTAAAAATCATTGTATTTGTAGCTAAGGGGTAAACCCTTAGTTTGAAAATGTTAGGTCCCTATAATACTAGTGATTCCCCCATTAGTATTGTCATTGTAGCCCTTATTGTTATTGTTGTGCCCCTGTTGTCCCCATTTTGTTATTATTGTTCCCCATAGAAGCCCACTATTGTTATTGTTGTGCCCTTATATTATTATTGTTATGTTGGCTTTGATTATATTGTGACCCCTTAGACTCCTATATATATAAAAGATTTTTTGTCATTTGTATCATCCAAGAATTGTTCATTTGTGTAATGTAAAGGAGGCTTCCCTCCTCGAAGAGGCTGATTTTGAGGTCGTTGATTTATCTTTTCTATCTTTTTGTGAGTTGGTTTCTTAACATTTGGTATCAGAGGTTTGGATTCTAGGGTTTCGCTGCTCCAAACAAGTCATCGTGGTATTTTCGTTATAAATTTTTCTCTATGAAATTTTAGAAGCTACAAAACAAACCCATTTGATTCAAAATTGTTCTGAACTGCAACTATGAATTTCAGATCTTGTATCGCTATATTTTCGGAGATATGATCTGAGGAAGTTAGGGTTTTTACAAACTCCCGAATTACATTCCAAACAGATGACCTTGGGAGAATTGTCATAACTTTCTCTCTGAGCGTCGGATTGAAATTTCGTAAGAAGTTTCAGAAAGAGGACGGACTCTAGTTTTCTTTGTATCTTTTTCAGAGCTGAAGGTTTGGACCAGTGACACGTGGCACGTCATACAAGTTCGCTCTATTGAAAAATTATATAATCAGGTCATCTTGGGATATTGGGCATAACTCTTTCTTGGAAAATACAATTTTGATCAAACTGGTGGCATTGAAAATAAGACTCAGAGGGAAACCACACAAAGCAATTCTAGACCTTGTAGATCTGCAATTATAGAGATACAACAGATTCAATGTCGAGCTTCTATAAAGTAAAAAAATGTGTGTAGTCTTTTTAAAATTTTGCATAATTTTGGGTTGAAATTTTAGTTTGAAGTTCAAAGGGAATATTGAAGCATAATTATCATTAATTGATGCCCTGAAGAAAGAAAATGGAAACACCTAGTAAGAAACTAGAAAGATCTAGCATGACTCATGAAGAAGACGAAGAAATGCAACATGATATATCAAAATTGTGAGACCAAGTGCAACAAATGTCGCTCTCACAAAAGGTAATAGAAGCTAAGGTAGATGGTTTAAAGAAAGGCCTCAAAGCTAAGATGAATGGTGTGGAAGCTAAGATGAATGGCATGGAAGTTAATATGGATGGTATGGAAGATAAGATGAATGGCATAGACACTAAGATGGATGGTATAGAAGAAAAACTGAAAGGTGACATGGAAGATTTGAAGATAGATTTGACTAAGTTGCTACAAGAAATGCTTACTAATGGTGAAAGGGTAGTAAGGAAACTCATGATGAGAACAAAAGAAATGTTAGTCATGAATTCATAGACTCTAATGTTGGATTGAAGACCCACCATGTTCCAAAGATCGATATGAGGAAGTTTGATGGCAAGGATCCTGTAACATGTATACTACAGATGGACCAATATTTTGATCTCCATAATGTGAAAAACACAGAAAAGGTACGCATTGCAACTTTATATTTGGAACCAAATCAATTTGTATGGTATCGATGGCTTTGCTCTTGTAAACAAATTGTCACTTGGGAAATTTTTACGGAAGAAATGATATCACGTTATGAGGATACAAAAAGAAACACTTTTTTTAGCCAATTGATAAACCTCAAACAAAATGGTTCAATGATGGAGCACATTGAGGACTTCCAAAAATTGAACATAAGGGTAAAAGATATTCCAGAGGAGCATAGGGTTGATGTATTCATAAGGAATTTAAAGGATAACATCCAACATGAGGTTCACCTTTGGGAAGTTGATTCATTGGATAAGGCATTCAGGTTGGCAAGAAAAATGGAAAGAAAAATTATGGCAACAAGGAAGCCTACCACACACAACTATAAGGATGGAAGTGTTGTTTCCCCTCGCCTTCCACAAACTACAACGTTGACACCCCAACAATTGGAAGAAAAAATAGCAAAAGGACTTTGTTATAGTTGTGATAGCAAATATAATAAAGGTCATAAGTGTGCTGAGAAGAAATTATTTTACATAGATTGTGAAGAGGAGGAAGAAAAGGAACAAGAAACATCAAAAGAAGAGCATAAACACCAAAAGCAAACCCTAGAGAAAGAAGAAATGAATCTGACCATATCTTGTAATGCATTGGCCAGAATTACCACTCCTCAAACTATTAAGATAGAAGGACATATCAAGAAGAAAAAGGTAATAGTGTTGATTGATTCGGGCAGTACCCATAATTTTATTCATTGTAAGATAGCCAAGGAATTGAATTGCTTCCTATGTCCAGCACCAGAGTGTCAAGTGATGGTTTCAAGTGGAGGAACCATAAATTTCTCTAGAAAGTGCCATAATATCAAAATATCCATGGGAGAATATGTATTGAATAGCCCAATGGTTTCCATTCCAATGGGTGGTGTTGATGTTGTACTAGGATTCCAATGGCTATAATCCTTGGGTACAATAGCTTTTAATTTTCAAGAAATTTTCATGAAATTTTCTTCGGAAGGAAAGGAATTTGAATTAAGAGGTATCATAGGGAAACCAGGAAAGATAATCAGCTCTAATGGAATGACAAAGCTTCTAAATGTTGAGATTTTTTCTGTTTGAGTCAAATAGGCAAAAATCTCTGAAGGATGACAACAATAGGGATTCAGTTCCTAGATTAGCTCCAGGTTGTTGGGAGGGAGTTAATGCCTCCTATATTTGATGTGAGGGATTTATGAGGCTGTTAGATTCTCTATGATATATAACAGGCAATCATTCGGATGATTTGCTAAGAGAGTGTGAGGATTTCTTGATGTAATCTCCAATTTGTTTAATATATTCCTGATGCCTATGTTTGGTGGACGTAGCCCAGATTGGTTGGGTGAACCACGTTAAAAGTTGTGTCTTATGTGCTTGTTTATTTTTCCTGTTGTGTGTTTAATTGATTTGTTGTGCTTGAATTCCAACAATTGGTACCAGAGCATGTTGGAGGTGCTGGTGTGTCTGACTACTGAATACGGATTACCTGCGTGGAGTATTGCGTACTGGAGGCAGTCGGGGTTTTGATTGTTGTTCGTGGTGTGTGAAGCTGTATTGGCTGGAGCTGCATAGCGTGGAGCGGATCAGATCGCTGCCTGGAGGTGCTAATGCTGGTGCCTGAGATGCATGGACCGTTGTCCTGCATGTTAATGCTGCTGTGGAATGCGGAGCCTGATACGTGTGCTGGAGCCTGATATCTGGAGCCGTTGAGCTAGTATCTGTTGCTGGTGCATGGTGGCGGTAATCCGACCTAGTGCAGCTGCTGCGTGGGGGGGCTTCAAACACAAGTGACAAAGCGTATTGATAACCAAGTGTTGCGTGGGCTGAAGGTGCGTTTGCTGTGCGCTTTGATTGGAGAACTGAAGAACTGGTGCATATTAATTTGCTGAAGAACTTGTGCATATTAATTTGTTGTTGTTGGTGCGTATTAAAATTGCTTATGCATATTTTTTAAAGTGACCGTAGATCAAGTTCACCGAAAACAAAACGCATAAAGGTTAAATATAAAATAAAATCAGTGCCAGCGTTGAAGCGTGTCAATTTTTTTTTGGTTACCTCAGATTAAAAGCTTGGTACGAAAAGCTTTATATATAAACAATTGTTTTTATATGATGGTGGAGTATGAAATTGTTTTATATGAACAATTGTGATATATGAAGGTGAACTCATGTGGTGGAATACGTAAATATGATTTTAAACACAAAAGGGAGTTATAAGGGTTATGTCACATGTTTTTCAAATTAAAAGGCTTTACACTTTGAAAAGGTCTTAAAAGTGTAAAGGGGGCTTAAATTTTTTATTTTTTTAACAAAGGCAAAAGTACAGAGACACAGTCAGATTTGTTGTTGTGTAAAATCAAAGGCATCGGCAATTTTTTTTTTATTGCTGGCAATATTGGAGATTATTGTGTTTTTTGATACAAAATGGATGTGTATTCAGTGTGTGAGCGAGAAACAGAGAGGTGAGACTGTGAGAGAAGACAGAGGATATTATAGCGAATTTGCTGTAGGTTGTGTCTCTTCATTTTGCTGGATAATAAAAAGTAAGGACTGGCTGTTCGAGGGGGACGTAGCCCAAACTGGGTGAACCACATATATTTGTGTCTCTCTTGTTTTGTGCGTTTTCTGTGTTTATATTTCTGCATTATTTCATGTGTTCCATT